>ML784309.1:539706-586709 GCA_009831015.1 Picea engelmannii
TCGAGCTCCTCAGGTCTGAGCTGGAGAGCATCAAAGCCACTACAGCAAGGCATAAGTGGGAAATGCTGTCAATTGAGTTGCAGGATATTAAAGATGACTTATCGGACGAACTCCAAGCCGGTCTGAAAGATGCTGCAAACTTGTTGGGTGATCTTGGGAAAAGGATCGTTGCGCTGGAGCAAAAGGTGGAAGGGATCACCTCTGCCCTGGGCAAGATTTCGGACGCCATGGCTGATGCTGCCTCCAAGACAGCCCGTTAAACCTGCTAAGGATGCTAGGATGCAAGGCACATAATCGATTGGGGTTGTCAAAGCCTGTTTGTTGGTCAAGTTTAGTAGCGGTAGCCTCCGACATGTATTGCTTCAAGACTGTATCAAGAATTTTAGATTTTCAAGTAATAGTATTATGAATGTAAGGTGCACTAGTAAGAATATGCACCCGGAACAATAGTTCAGTTTTGAATCTGTAAGGGTTGGCAGCCCCCTCTGCCTCTTCTATAATAAAAAACCCCATAACCGATTTTGTTAAAAAAAAAAAAAACAAAGTATCGCAGTCAGATAAATCCTTGTGCAAAATTTGTACAAAACAATTCAATTAATGAAAAAGATAAATCTGTATTCATTAAATTGAAATGGAGTAATTGCTATGTTTTTAAATAAGAGATATCATATATGGATAACATATAAATCAAATCACATCAACATGCAATGAATCATGAGAGATAAAGTAGTCGATAATTAACTGCAAACTGATATGCAAAGAACCTAAAACAAAAGTTTGATATATTGAAAGCGAAAGCTGTTACAAGACATCAACTTTCATCTCAGTCTAAATCATAAATCCATAGTCTAGTTCTCTCCACAGTGATGATGATGTATTACAAAAAATTGACAAGTATTTAAAGACTTCCCACAGGGTAAAACATCCCTATGGGAATTATCAAAACAGTTTACACAAATCTGGGGATAATATCCCAAGTTTCTAATTCAAGCTAACAACCTAAAACAAAACCATATCCTAAGTATCCCCTAAACTTCCATAGCATGCCAATTTGATCATTGTAATTCGTATGTACCTGAAAGAAGGAAAAAATAGACAAATTAAGAGGATATTTTATTGATAAAATTGTCAAAAAACTAATTCTTAAGACTGGCTACAGAATCTTGCGATTCTGTAGCTGGTCTAAATTGAACAAAAAAATCGTTTCAAAATATGTTCAAACTATTTAACAATATTTGATTACTAATTAGAAACCAAACGAATCATTCAAATTAACACTTGTACGCAAATTGAACAAACTAAATCGTAGTCAACCAAATGATAACAGAGATGGATGCACTCTGTTCAATTTGTTATCACCAATTCGGGGTAAACAGAATCTCTCATATAATTCGACATCAATGAAATTATTTTCATGAACCAACTCCAATCGACACAAATAGTTTATGTTTCTTCAGCCATCGAAAAAGTCATTGTCGAATCCAAATGAAATCAACAGGATCGTTTTTTCAAATTAATAGAACTATATTAAACACATACAAACGATCATGCTATTTGTAAATCAAATAAAAAAAATGGAATCATAATTGAATTAATCAGTTGATAACAGAATATGTGGGATTTGTCAAACATTTGTTATTGCCAATTGGGAGCAGGTAGAATCGATTGACAGGCAACGAAATCATTACTTGAATCAATTTCAAAACGAACTATTAGCCGAGTTTTTTCATATGAATTCAACATAGACAAAATATGTCGATCTGAGCTTAACAAAATCATTTTTGAAAATCAAAACCAACAGAGTAGCATCAAATCTATTTTCAATACCAATCCAACTCATACAAGCAATCATGCTAACTCAAGACACACATCAATCGTTTGCAAATCAAATAAAAAAGGAACGAATCAAAACAATTTGAGGTCGATACAATCGTTATGAATCAACACAGTTCCATGATTTTAGTGAATAGATCTTTTGCATAGGTCGAATGTAATCCAAATCCAAACAGGAATGTTGATTCAATGCAAAACATAGTCGTTTTTCCAATTTAATAGACTACATCATATTTATCAAACCAATCCCTAATAATGATGCATTACACTAAAAAAATATCATAACAATTCAATCCTACGAAATCGTTTCAAAATCAAATCATAAGAACTAAATAAAAGCCGATGGCATCCAACCACAACAAAATCGTATCAAATCAAAACATAATCGTGTTCTAATTTTAGCATAAAAATCTCCTGTACAGGTCAAATGCAATCAAAATCCAAGCGAAAGAAAACCCCATTGATTTCGCTAATTCAAACCAACAGAATTATTCTAAAATGAATCAAACCCAGTCAAAACCAATCAATTGCTAAACTGGGCACAACAAAATCGCATAACCAAATCATAGCTACATTTGAATTTAGTAAAAATGAATCTACTGTACAGGATCCATAACAAAATCGTTTAAACTATAATAGAATCATTTTGAATCAAAACGAACAGAGCTAATTTGGAAGCAAAACCGAATATGTTACAATAATTCAAACAAACTTACAAAGCAAAACTCATATTGAAATTCATGCCTGGACAATAAGAAACGACTTCGATTATGATAGTCTATAATTAACGAAGGCTGTAGCCGATTCGACATTCCTGAAGACAATCAAACCAGTGGTTTTCTATTTCTTGTCATTAGCTTGAAGCTTGTTCATTTCTCTTGACATCATTGTAACTTGGTTCTCTAAAGATTTGATCTTTGATTGCAATAAAGGAACGTCGGTGTAATAATGCTTTAGCCACACACTGCATTGGCTGTATGATGTTTTCTCGGGTTTTGACATAACAGTCGAGGGTTTGTTTAAGTCACCAGGGGTTTCATTATGTAACTTGATTCCTGGGTATTTAGGATTATTTTTGAGACAAGGGGGTAAATTAGAAACATAGTCATAGGGTTGCTCGGAGCATAGGCCATGGGAATAGGGGTACTCTTCAGCCAGGAAATGCTCGATATCAGAGTCTGAGTCCTCGCTTATAACTATGGGCTTTTGGTTGAAATTTGGCTTAGGTTTATTCTGGGAAAGTATCTATATCAATCGAGCATTGTTCTTACCCTTGCTGTCGACAGTACGATTACCCTTGACTTTCTTACTCACAGGCTTCTTGACAGCCTGAGTCTTGTCTGTTATGATGCCAGGTAGGTCGATGTCAGGGAAAACCGAGGGTTTGGCAGGGGGTAGAAGGATATGAAATGGCATGGGTGGTCCATCCAAAGTCTCACTAACCATGGCTTTATCGATTTGAGCAGACTCCGAATTAGCAAAGCCATTTCTGGACAGAAAGGATTGCCAATTATCGCCATGAAGATTTAAATGGTGGACGACGATGATTCTAATCAAGCCATGATGAAACAAGATGCTATCAGGATTCTCTCGTTTGAGCCTCTTAGACATCTTGTAAATACTACGCAAGAAGTAATGCGGCATGTTCAAAGGATAGCCCATGAAATTCATCAATAACCGGAGGTGATACAGAAAAACCAAGCCATACCGACCTTCACAGGTCACAAATTGTTTCACTATTACCAAAAGATCATGCCACCAAGGTTTAAGGGTGGAAATAGGCATACCTTTATCACAATAGACAACCTTCCTTGATACAAATAGTAATGGCCACGACACCTCATCAACTTTGGAGTTTTTAAACCATCGTTGGCCCGTGGCTGCTAATCCTATAGCGGAGCTTATGAATTCTTCATTGAGTTCAAGTTGAATGTCACCTACTTTAGCCCTACACCCATCAAAGGTGAGGGCGAATTGTTGGGCAACCGAGAGGTTGAATCCCTCGAACCTTTGTATAAACACAAGCCAACCACTATTTTCTAAATCCTTACAGGCATCATCAAACAGTAACAGAGCTTGACTACCATTTGTCTCTATGCGCACTACCGATTCCATAGACAGGAACACACGGTGAGCGAGGTGAATGGGACAAGGTTTGAACACAGCATACGCAGGGGAAAAATGCTCACAGGCTTACCCGAAAAATAGCAGAGGTGAACCGTGATAGGGGGAAAACATTAATGACAGATCGTGCGAAGGTGGTGGAGCTAGTTAAGTACATGCAAAATAGTCATATCCACAGTACAACCGCCGACACATATTACTATTCAATCCACTATTGCATAGGTTAAAACTACGCCATTCAATCAACCAATGAAATCTATGGTAAGTGGATTAAACATTCGCGCGAGAAATAGTTATAGTTTCAAAACCAAAGCAATAAATCGAAATCACACCAAGGGTTTGATTATATGAACTATGTGTTGTATGAAACGATTTATACCAAGGGTCTTACCACAACACAAATGTGTTTTCATGAAACCAATGTGTCAAGTGAATTGATCAAAGAACATATAAATCCAATCATCAATGCATCACAAACTCAATCACTCATAAAATGAAATTATATAATCAGTAAAAGAATGCCAAATGAGTACAGATCAAGGGGTCTTGCCAACTGTATAACGATAAGTAAATTGGAAATGCAATGGGTATATCGACAAGAAAGATCACAACAATCTAGTGACAGTTTTAATGTGACTTTGAAAACCAAGTTTTCATGCTTGCAGTCATGAAAACAAGAACAAAGGTAAGTGTGTGCATAGTGCAAAATAATAGTGTCGTTTTATTCAAGGATTGCGATGAAAATCAAGGTTTGCAAAACACTGGTGTAGGCAGCTTATAAGAACAATAGAAAAATGTGAATTGGCTGCCAACAATGGCGACACACTAGTAGAAGCAGTTATCTTTGCCAAAAGAACAAATTCAGATTGGGGTAATGAGAAAAATTCTAACTCAAAAATAACAACTAGAAAATCATGTAAACATCATCATTAACCAAATATTCCAACAATGTTTAAAGGATGAAAGCTGATAGTAGTCTTAAGACAAGCGAGCCACGATATTAAAAATAAAATCTCCAATACTGTTGACAGAGCCACTGCTGCCAACAGGCGTCCATAGCCTCGACAGGGTTGCCATTTAACCCACTCTGATGTTTGTATCCTGCCAAGAAGTTTCGAATCAGAATAAAGGACATTTTAAGGTCAAGTTATCTCATTTTTGCCAATTTTCATATACCCGACATTGCTTTGCTGCCAGCGGGCCTGTTCAGTACCCCGACGAAGTTGTCTTGGCACCATGCATGCATTTACCCACTGCCAGCAGACCTGTTCAGCATCCCGATGGGTTTACAAGCACTTCCCATAGATCTATTAATGATTTACTTTTTTTTTTTTTTTTTAAGAATATATAGTCGAGCGGGGTGACACTGAAAATTATGATATTTTAACATATTTTTTCAGACCTCATCAGATTTTTTTTTTTTTTTTAGAACAGTCCTTTATTAAGATCCATAAATGTTTCATTTACAGAACCAACTTTCTAAGGCAGGGAGACATCTTCTGAGTCATTCCCTTAAGGAATAGGGACAGCATAAAAATATAATAGATGATCGTGATAGGCTTTACTCAGAGATCAAAATCAATTAACTTCTTTCAAACAATAGTTTTTTGCCAACACAGATGTAAATTTCAGAAGTATACAACTGATGTTTATACAATTTTTTTAGCATTCATTTCAGTGAAAGAATTTTTTGTTTTCTTTGTCCGAATAGATCAGTATACAGGTATGTGTATTTCCAAAAACACAAACTGATCAACACAAAGGAGAAATCGAAAAAAAAATAGCAAAAGAAAAGCAAACAAAAGCAAAATATGTACATAATATACAAGGGTTATCATCAAGCGAAGTATCTTTTTAGGGCTTGGCCATTCACCGGATAGGTGTCAGGCTGTCCTTCTAGATTTTGCAATTCGAAAGAGCTGGGACCCAACTTCTCAACAACTAAAAATGGTCCAAGCCATAAGTTTTGAAATTTCATGTGCTCTCTCTTTCCCTCATGCGGTTTGTCCCATTTCAAGACGAGATCACCTACTTCGAAGTTCCTATCAGAGGCAGAGTTGGAATCGAACCAACTTTTAACTACTATTTGATGCTGATCTAACTTGCGTTTAGCTTGGGCTCTTACCTCTTCTAGCTTTATCAAAGCGTTAATTCGGTTTTCCAAAGGGGGACAATCTTCTTCTTGAATTTTCTGTGATAGCTGAAGTGAGGGAATAAGAATGTGTGGTGGAAGAATTGCTTCTCTGCCATAAATGAGAAAGAAGGGAGAATTACCTACAATAGTTTTTGGTGTTACCCTATCAGCCCAAAGCACGTTTAACAGTGCATTGTCTAGTTTTTGTGATTTTCAGCGACCGTTCTCTTGATGATTTTAATCAGATTCTTATTTGTTGACTATGCCAATCCGTTGCCCTGAGGGTAATATCTAGAAGAATACTTCAATTTAATTCCTTTTTGCAAAGCGAACTCGCTCATCTCAAGAGAGGAAAAGTAAGAAGTGTTATCGAATACTAAACAGTCAAGGATACCAAAACGAGTAATAATATTCAAATTTAGAAAGGCAATTACCTGACTGGTGTTGACAGTTCTTAACGCGACAGCTTCAAACCACCGAGTAAAGTAATCTATGGATGTTATGATAAAATTATGTTGTTGTGAGGATGGGGGATTGATTGGACCTATGATATCAAGGCCCCACTGCTGAAAAGGAGAGTCTACTGAAACAAGCTGCAAAGGAAAGGCTAGTTTCTTTAACCGCCCTGATGCTTTCTGACAAATAATACACTTACGACACAAGGCATGGGCGTCTCTAAAAAGCGTGGGCCAATACTAACTAGCTTTCAAAACCTTATGGGTAGTGGTATCACCACCAAAATGACCACCAGCTTCTCCTGCATGGAATTCTAGTAAGACTTTGTCTGCTTCGTCTTTCTCAAGACAGTGCATTAATACACCATCAAAATTTTGACGAAACAGGATACCATTAACCAAATGAAAGGAGGCAGACTTTAATCTCAATGCCCTTATTTTAGTGGGATCCAAGTGACGGGGGCTGACCCATGTTCAAGACATAATCTTATATCGTCATACCAAGGACTGACAGATTTTTGTGCACAGTAGACTGCATTTTGATCATGCTGTCCTACGGCTGAGTCAACAACTAACTTGCATAACCCTTGACCTCTCACTATTTGAGCTGGGGTAATTTCTATGTCGTACTCCTGCAAGGAGGTAATCCAGTTAGCCCTCTTTTCACCTAGTTCCTTATGCACTAACTATTTCGTGACGGCTGGGTAAGGGACAATGACTTTCGTCCTCGATTTCAAAAGATAAGACCGGAAATGCTTGAATGCTTTAAAAATAGTGTAGGCTTGCTGATCTACCACTGGGTAATTAAGTCCAACACCTTTGAAAGCGGAGCTCATAAAGGCAATGGGTACTTCATTGTTTTCGACATTCTTTTGAGTTAGGACGGCGGCGTAGGAATGGCCAGAAGCAAAAGTGTAGAGCGTAAAGTCTCGTGAAAAGTCAGGGCTCATGAGAGAAGGAGAGTTTATTATGGCCTTATTTATTGCATTAAAATCTTGATTTTCTAAGGCTCCCCAATGATACCGGGCGTCTTTCTTAATCAGATTCTGTAAAGGTCTGACCATTTCAGAGAAACTGGGGACAAATCTCCTCACAAAGTTTATCTGGCCTAAGAAAGACTGCATATATTTTTTGGATGTAGGAGGGGGAAGTTTCGAGATGACTTGAGTCCTTTCGGGGTTGATAATCATCCCTTTGCTCGACACAATAAATCCTAAGAGTTTACCCTGTTCTACTGCAAAGATGGATTTTTTAGGATTCAAGGAAATGTCGTATTTATGGCATCGCTGTAGAATGACTCTTAAATGAGCTAGATGATCGGTTTTGTTTTTAGAAAATACAGTCACATCATCTAAGTAAACTACAATAGACTGATTGATTAAGCCTCGAAAAGAGATGTCCATTGCTCTTTGGAAAGTTGCACCAACATTAATCAATCCAAAGGGCATTTTTCGATAAGCATAGGTGCCCCATGGAGTGCGGAAGGTAGTTTTAAGTTGGTCTGGCGGAGACATCAGGACTTGGTTGTACCCCGAGAAACCATCCAGTAAGGATAGCCTCTCAGAACCAGATACCTGTTGAAGGATCTGTTCCATGGGTGGGACATGATAGTTGTCTTTATCAGACGCTCTATTAAGGTTTCAAAAATCGACGCACAGTCAAATTTCCCCACTTTTCTTCCGGACAGGGACAAGGTTAGAAACCCATTGAGGGAAGATAATCTTAGCATTTAGGAGTTTATTTAATTCTTTTTTGATGGTCGGTTCAAGCTTAGGGTGCATTTTTCTCAATTTTCGTTGAAAGGGCAAGGTTTGGGGTTTCATAGGAATGACATGTTTGTATGATGTTAGGGTCGAAAGTTTTAAGGTCATCATACGTCCATGCAAAGACATATTTAAATTCTTTGAACAATTTAATAAATTCATCTTTTTCTTGTTCAGAACATCCTACCCCTAGATTAATGCACTACGGATTGTCCTTAGTTCCTAAGTTTACTTTTTCATATGATAATGAGGAACTATTGGTTTTACAGTTGACCAATTTTTTGAATTTATCTTGAAGATCATAAAATTTCTCTAATCTAACTACAGGTTTAGGGATCGAATTTACCATGTCCGATGAAGATTTAGGAGTTCTCGGATTTGGTATTACTGTGAAATCACGCAAATTGTCATCGTGCGTGCGTTCGTCTATCACCGTGCCTTGAAACATTTCTTCCATATGCAGAAAGCTAATAATTTGTTGATCGTCGTCGAAGACTCTCCAGTTCGTGATGTTGTAGGGAACAGATGGTCAGAACAACAGTTTGATGGAGAATGCATCCGGGGACAAGCCTTATGTAGGAAAGAGTTTGGAAGCTATGTGAGCTAATAGATCATCTTCAACATTATTCAATCTAGGAATATAATTTATATTGAAAGAAAAAAATTTATTCATTAAATTCCATACCTCAAATTGGTAGCTTTTAAGATGCAGAGACAGACAGTGGATAGAATCTCTTACCTGTCTCACCACTATTTCAGAATTGCCAAAGACAGTCAAGTTTTGAATGTTCATATCTAAAGCTTTTCTGAGACCTTGCAGTAAAGACTCATATTCTACAGTGTTATTAGTACATTCAAATTCTAGCCTACATGCAATCAATGTTTTGTTACCTACCGGATTGATAATAACGCAGCCTGCACCAGCTCCTTCTTTGGACTTTGACCCATCAAAATAAAGAGACCAAATTTGATTTTTATCGGGTACATGAGACCATTGTGTAGAAGCTGTTGGATGCACATATGCTACAATCTCGGACTATTGTTCTGGATTGGTGATAGTTGAAGTCTCGACCATGAAATTGCCGAAAAAGGTATCCATCCCTTGTACTTCGGGTGAATCAACAGAAGGTGTAAATGGTTCATTGGGATCGTTCAAATATGTGACCGTGAACTTAAGGTAGCGTTCACGATTTACCTTGATCTTTTTAGGCTTGTCATTCTCTGGAAGCCATAGGTGAGACCAGTCTGTTGTGAAATAGTCGTGTAGCTGCTTCGACCAGTCCCTGCTTAAAAATAGACCATACACTTCTGGAATATCCACAACAATAATATCAATAACTTGATGAACTTTGGGGTTAGACGATAATCTTATGAGCACATTCTTTAGTTCGCCTATAAATTTAACATTAGTTCGATCAATTTGTATGATTTTTAAGGTGGAGGGTTCAACTTCAGCGTTAATCTTTTGACATACAGACCATGGCATCACATTGGATGACACTCCTGAGTCTACCATAAAATTGTGCACGTTTCTATTAAAGATTTCAAAAGTTAACAAAAATGGAGGTACATTTATGTGAGTACTAAGGGTAGTAGTTTGTGGCTTTTTACTCGCAGTTTCTAAAGCTACTTTATCTACATTATTTACATTATTTGCATTATTTACAGGAAGGCTTCATTTGTCTTGAGAGTTAGGATTATTCTTTGTGGAAGTCTTCTGAGGAACTTTGTTCTGAACAACCTTGTTTGAATTACCATTTTTACCATTCTCCGCGATGTTTTGCAACATTTTTTGTAACAAAGATGGAAATTTCAGTAACTCATAAACATAAATGTTAGCCCTTAACTTTTTAAGATCTTCAACTACGTCATAATCTAAGTTGGGGTTCACATGACTCTGTTTAGTCTCAACTAGTTTAGATTGCTTTGGAGGCGAAGTTGTAGTGTTTTTGGCAGAAGGTTTGTTTACTGTCTTACTCCTAGTATTATAGGGATGGACTGTCTCGAAGTTAGCTTGAAAGATGCTATCCGAGAAGTGTCCAAAAATACTTGGAGAAGACTCCTCTTCTTGAACTGTCTCTTGTTCAACAACCTCCTCAGGAATCTCAGGAGGCATCAAGTTATCCTGGGCTTCTAGAATTGTTTGAAGGGCGTATTGAAGACTTTCTAGATTAAGGCCTTCAGTAGCTGGATTAGGTCGGTTGGTGGGAAAAGGCTTCCTGAATGGGGGCTTGTAATGCCCTTTGCTCGAGGAATCTTCTTCGGCCATCCTTTTCAAATCTATAGCTTGGTTTGACAGTTTTTGAACAACTTTAGTTAAGTTTTCTAAATTAGAGCTTTAAGGTTGTGTTTTACTTTGAGTAGGTCTAGGGAGGATTTCAATCTTCTTTTTGGAAGAAGAACTAGTCTCTATTTCATTGCTAGTAGAGTCTTTAAGACTAAGTATGTCTTTTTCAATCTGGTTGGCCTCCTCGAAGGCTTCTAACAACGTGGATTTCTTAGATCGTTTAACCCAAATGGCTATACTTTGATGCAAAGCTTTAGTGTAGTATGCTATTATTAGATTCTCGGCAGGCATCGAATCCGTAGGGATTCGGTTCTTAAGCGTTAAGAATATTTGATTAAAGTATTTATATTTTTATTTTGGGTTCATTCTTAAGTTAGAAAGGTCCATGACTAGGAATTCTGGAGGCTTATCGTCTCCGAACTTTTCCAAAAAGCATGACTCAAACTTTTCCCAAGACATGATGGTACGAGGTTGTTGGGCAAAGTACCACGTAGAGGCAGGGAAACAACCTATAGACTACATCTTCATGCTCGACATTGCGGAGTCTTATGGCTAACATAAAAATTTTAATGTGATCTTCAACGATCTGTTTAGATTCAGGGTCAAACTTGGGAAGCCATTTCTCCGAATGTTTAGGTAAGGGATGCTGAGCTCCAGGTATAGCTACGGCATCCTGGTCAAGCCAAGGTCTAGCGGGATTGTTTTGGTTGGCCATTGGTGTAGTAAGTGTGCAAGGATGAGAAGGGGAATTGCGTTCGTGAGAAGAGTCTTCTCCAGAAGAAGAAGGGGATGATGGAGGTGGTGAAGGTGGTATTCCAGATCCTCCTGCAGCAGGAGTGAGGGTTGGATCTGTAGGGTTCAAAGTGAGGTTAGTGCCTCCGATTTGTTTTCTAATATCGGAGAAATCTAAAGGTCGGTCCAAAGGTCGATTTGTTTGCCTCAAATGGGCTAAGGCACTATGTGTTCTTATGAGAGATTAGCGGACAATCTCTTGTATGTCACCACCTGTAGGATTAGCAGTTGCTGGCTCAACTGTGATCTGTGGATCGTCAGTTGATGTGGTTGTTGTTTGAGGGGGGATGTTATCATTCAAATGACTTCTTGTCACTATAGGTGAGTGATTAGGCGGTGGAGGAGTCTTACGACCGCCTCGTGCCATTAATAAATTTCAGGCCCTCCTTCTTGCGCCATTTGTTGACGGGCGAAATTGACCATCCATCAACTGGAAGAGTGGATCCGGTCTGGGGTTGTCTAAATAACCCAATACGTTTGGGATAACCCACCCTGACGGGTTTAGTGGCTCCGTTAGCCGATCTAAGTCCTAGAAAAACAAAAGAAAACTACTCTAAATGAACTAATCTAAATAAAAACAATAATTAAAACAAACTAATAAACAAATCTAAACTATATATATGCAATCTATTAACTAAATCATACAACTATAATTCTATAAAAGTAAATGTTTAATTATCAACATAATCATCTTTAATTACAAATATACAATATTTACAAATTACAGATTTAAATTAAAACCTGCAAAAATCATTTGTAATCTGTCCTAAGACAGCGAAACTATTAATTTTTTATTTTTATAATTTTATGAAAAAGAAATAGAATAAAAACTATCTACGCTAAGCAACTAAAATAATAACTCTAACTATGAATCTAAACTAATATATTTATCTAAACTACTTGTATTATACTAACTAATTAACTATCAAACAATAAACAACAAACTGACCTGAAGTAGCACTTCAGGTTTGTCCTGTGTGCAGTAGTTGTTTTAGTTGTTCGGAGGGAGGAAACCCGCACCGGATTATCCACAAGCTTCTCATAAACAATAAGAAGCTATGCTCTTTCAAACATTAATAATAGGAACAAAAAGACATAAAATATTACAACAATCTTATGATTAACAAAGTATCGCAGTCAGATAAATCCTTGTGCAAAATTTGTACAAAACAATTCAATTAATGAAAAAGACAAACCTGTGTTCATTAAATTGAAATGGAGTAATTGCTGTGTTTTTAAATAAGAGATATCAGATATGGATAACATATAGATCAAATCACATCAACATGCAATGAATCATGATAGCTAAGGTAGTCGATAATTAATTGCAAACTAATATGCAAAGAACCTGAAACAAAAGTTTGATATATTGAAAGCGAAAGCTGTTACAAGACATCAACTTTCATATTTGTCTGAATCATAAATCCATAGTCTAGTTCTCTTCACAGTGATGATGATGTATTACAAAAAATTGACAAGTATTTAAAGACTTCCCACAAGGTAAAACATCCCTGTGGGAATTATCAAAACAATTTACACAAATCTGGGGATAATATCCCAAGTTTCTAATTCAAGCTATCAACCTAAGACAAAACCATATCCTAAGTATCCCCTAAACTGCCATAGCATGCCCATTTGATCATTGTAATTTGTATGTACCTAAAATAAGGCAAAAATAGACAAATTAAGAGGATATTTTATTGATAAAATTGTCAAAAAACTAATTCTTAAGACTAGCTACAGAATCTTGCGATTCTGTAGCTGGTCTAAATTGAACACATCATCGTTTCAAAATATTTTCAATTTATTTAACAATATTTGATTACTAATTAGAAACCAAACAAATCATTCAAATTAACACTTGTACGCAAATTGAACAAACTAAATCGTAGTCAACCAAATGATAACAGAGATGGAAGAACTTTGTTCAATTTGTTATCACCAATTTGGGGTAAACAAAATCTCTCATATAATTCGACAACAATGAAATTATTTTCATGAACCAAATCCAATTGACACAAATAGTTTATGTTGCTTCAGCCATCGACAAAATCATTGTCGAATCCAAACGAAATCAACAGGATCGTTTTTTCAAATAAATAGAACTATATTAAACACATACAAATGATCATGCTATTTACAAATCAAATTAAAACTTGTCAGATGCAATCAAAATCCAAGCGAAAGAAAACCCCATTGATTTCGTTAATTCAAACCAACAGAATTATTCTAAAATGAATCAAACCCAGTCAAAACCAATCAATTGCTAAACTGGGCACAACAAATCGCATAACCAAATCATAGCTACATTTGAATTTAGTAAAAATGAATCTACTGTATAGGATCCGTAACAAAATCATTTAAACTATAATAGAATCATTTCGAATCAAAACGAACAGAGATAATTTGGAAGAAAAACCGAATATGTTACAATAATTCAAGCAAACTTACAAAGCAAAACTCATATTGAAATTCATACCTAGACAATAAGAAATGGCTTTGATTATGATAGTCTGGAATTGACAAAGGTTGTAACCGATTCGACATTCCTGAAGAAAATTGAACCAGTGGTTTTCTATTTCTTGTCATTAGCTTGAAGCTTGTCCCTTTCTCTCGACGGCATTGTAACTTGGTTCTCTAAAGATTTGATCTTTGATTGCAATAAAGGAACGTCGATGTAATAATGCTCTAGCCACACAGTGCATTGGCTGCAAGATGTTTGCTCGGGTTTTGACATAACAGTCGAGGGTTTGTTTAAGTCACCAGGGGTTTCATTATGTAACTTGATTCATGGGTATTTAGGATTGTTTTTGAGAAAATGGGGTAAATTAGAAACATAGTCATAGGGTTGCTCAGAGCATAGGCCATGGGAATAGGGGTACTCTTCAACCAGGAAACACTCAATATCGGAGTCCGAGTCCTCACTCGGAACTATGGGATTTTGGTCGAAATTTGTCTTAGGTTTATTCCGAGAAAGTCTAGATATCAATCGAGCATTCTTCTTACCCTTGATGTCGATAGTAGGATTACCCTTGACTTTCTTACTCACAGGAATCTTGAAAGCCTCAATCTTGTCTGTTATGATGTCAGGTAGGTCGATGTCAGGGAAAACCGAGGGTTTGGCAGGGGGTAGAAGGATATGAAATGGCACAGGTGGTCCAGCCAAAGTCTCACTAACCACAACTTTATCGATTTGAGAAAACTCCGAATTAGCAAAGCCATTTCTGGACAGAAAGGCTTGCCAATTATCACCATGAAGATTTAAATGGTGGATGACGATGATTCTAATAAAGCCATGATGAAACAAGCTGCTATCAGCCTTCTCTTATTTGAGCCTCTTAGACATCTTGTAAAGACTATGCAAGAAGTAATGCGGCATGTTCAAAGGATAGCCCATGAAATTCATCAATAACCGGAGGTGATATAGAAAAACCAAGACATACCGACCTTCACAGGTCACAAATTATTTCACTATTACCAAAAGATCGTGCCACCTGGGTTTAAGGGTGGAAATAGGCATACCTTTATCACAGGAGACAACCTTCCTTGATACGAATAGTAATGGCCACGACACCTCATCAACTTTGGAGTTTTTAAACCATCGTTGGCCCGTGGCTGCTAATCTTGTAGTAGAGCTTATGAATTCTTCATTGAGTTCAAGCTGAATGTCACCTACTTTATCCCTACACCCATCAAAGGTGATGGCGAATTGTTGGGCAACCGAGAGGTTGAAGCCCTCGAACCTCTGTATAAACACGAGCCAACCACTGTTTTCTAAATCCTTACGGGCATCATCAAACAGTAACAGAGCTTGACTACCGTTTGGCTCTATGCGCACCACCAGTGCCATAGAAAGGAACACATGGTGAGCGAGGTGAACGGGCCAAGGTTTGAACACAACATACGTAGGGGAAAACGCTCACAGGCTTACCTGAAAACTAGCAAAGTTTAACCGAGATAGGGGGAAAAAATTAATGACAGATCATGTGAAGGTGGTGGAGCTAGTTCACTACATGAAAAACAGTCATATCCACAGTACAACCGCCGGCGCATATTACTATTCAATCCACTATTGCATAGGTTAAAACTACACCATTCAATCAACCAATGAAATCTATGGTAAGTGGATTAAACATTCGCGTGAGCAATAGTTATAGTTTCAAAACCAAAGCAATAAATTGAAATCACACCAAGGGTTTGATTATATGAACTATGTGTTGTATGAAACGATTTATACCAAGGGTCTTACCACAAAAAAAATGTGTTTTCATGAAACCAATGTGTCAAGTGAATCGATCAAAGAACATATAAATTCAATCATCAATGCATCACAAACTCAATCACTCATAAAATGAAATTATATAATCAATCAAAGAATGCCAAATGAGTACAGATCAAGGGGTATTGCCAACTGTATAATGATAAGTAAATTGGAAACACAATGGGCATATCGACAAGAAAGATCGCAACAATCCAGTGATGGTTTTAATGTGACTTTGAAAACCAAGTTTTCACTCTTGCAGTCATGAAAACAAGAACAAAGGTAAGTGTGCGCATAGCGAAAAATAATAGTGTCGTTTTATTCAAGGATTGCGATGAAAATCAAGGTTTGAAAAACACTGGTGTAGGCAACTTATAAGAACAGTAGAAAAATGTGAATTGGGTGCCAACAGGCCACTATCCACTTACCCTTCCTCCTCTCAAGGTCAGGTTGAGTCAGGGTATCCTTGACTGAGTTGTTGGGCACGTAAGTAATAACATGGGAGTGTAATATGTACGCCCTGAAATCCTTTAGGGATTTTAATAAGGCGTATGCTTGTTTCTCCATAATTTCATATGTTAGTGGAGAATCCCTCAGCATCCTATTGAAATAGGCTATGGTTTTTTAAAATTTATGATCATCTTTTTGTAACAGCACGCTAACAATCGTATGCTCCAAGGCGAATGAAAACATGATGAAGTCCTTTGTGAAGTCTGGACTGGCCAACACGGGAGATTTAGTCAGTGCTATTTTGATATCCTCAAATGATTTCCTGGCTTCTAGGTTCCACTTGATCTCATTTCCCTTTCTTAGCATGCAGGTGATATGTTTTATAATTTCTTCTAGGTTTGGGATGAACCTTCTCAAGAAATTCACTTTTCCCAGGAAATATTGCACTTCCTTCTTACTGCATGGAGTGATGATTTTTAGGATTCCTTCAACCCTGAGGGGGTCTATCTTAATACCCTCCTTTGATACGATGTTCCCCAACAAATTCCCTTCTTTCATCCCGAAATGTGACCTTTTAGGATTTAGTGATATGTCGAATTTCCTACACTTCTGGAAAACTTTCTTCAGATTCCCGAGGTGTTGTTCATCTGAGTCAGAGTATATCGTGATGTATTCTAGATAGATCACAATAAAAATGTTCTTTTCGTCAACAAATTCTATGTCCATTTACCTCTAGAAAGTGGCTCTAGTGTTCGTCAGGCCGAAATGCATCTTGTCATACATGAACGTCCCCCATGGTGTCGTAAAATCTGTCTTTTCCCTGTCATCCAGGTGGACCATGATCTGATTATAAATCAAAAAACTATCCAACATGGACATCTTCTGGGACCCCACTACCTTTTGTAGAATATAGTCCATTTTAGGGAGTAGGTAGTGGTCCTTGAGGGACACATTGTTTAAGTTTCGAAAATCCACACACAATCTTATTTCACCACTCTTTTTTCTGATAGGTACCAAGTTGGCCACCCACTTAGAAAACCTTAAAGAAATGATAATTTTAGCTTCGAAGAGTTTCTTTACCTCCTTTTCGATTAGCGATAACAGTAGGGGATTTATTTGTCACAACTTCTGTTTGAAATCCATCTGGTCTTCTTTGAGAGGGATGACATGATGAATCACTTTATTTTCATACACCTTCAAGTCATCATAACTCCAAGCGAAAACATCGGGGAAATCCTTCATGAGATTGATGTATTCTTTTTTGAGCTCTGGACTGAGTGTTTTCAAAAATTTGATTATTTTCAGGTTCTCTTGAGTCCCAATGTTGCAGTATTCAACATCCTCATCATTTGCAGTGATCTTGTGATTTCTAGCCACGTCGTTTTTTTCAAACAAATTTTCCAACATAACCAGGCCCTTTGGGATGATGTTATTTTTCAATTGTACTATGTACCTTCCCGCTCTCTGGTTCTGGAAAGGTTATTCATCGTTGTATCTATCTGCACTCCCATATTATTCACAACAACACTCATCATCAATGTTTATGTTAGCGAAATCGTCGCTCATTTGGATAAATATCTCCACCTATTTATCGTCCTCAAACACCTACCAATATTTGATATTATCAGGCATTGTCGACCTTTGTTTGAATTTGATCTCATATTTTCTATTTGGGAAGATGATAATTTTAAAAACCAAGGCTGAGGTGGCCAACACATAGGAGATTTGATTTCCCCCCCTTGGGATAGTATATAGATCATACTCCGAGAATTATTAGAGGAGGTCTAGTGCCAAGTTTTTGTACACTCTCATCCTGGGGTGTTTGGACTGATATATTCCTTTCATATGGTTTATAACCATCTCGGAGTCTATATGCACTACTATCCTCTTTGCACCTAATTCTTTCAAAACATTTAGGCCCAAAATCAATGCCTCATACTCAACTATGTTTTTTGTACATTCGAATGCGATCTTGTATGAGCACAATTTTGTGCCCAGCTTAGGGGGGATTATCCATACACCATCCCTTGCTCCTTCCTTACTGACAGTTCCATCGAAACTTATGTTTTGTATCTTGTTTTCCACTTGGTTGTTTGGGTGAGTGCACTCTGCTGCTTGTCGTGTGGTTTCCTCTTCGGTTTTCATGATGGTTGTCAGATTTTCCTCTTCGAAGCTCAGGTCATTGTAGAATATGGAGGAAATGACCTCAATGTCAATGAAGTATATAGGATGGTTATTTGGCTACGTATTACTGCTTACCATGTATTTCAACAACACTTCCCTGTATAAACATCTATCCTGGCCAAATATAGGAATGGTGTCATATGGCATGTCCATTTGAAGAGTCCCCTTTAACTCTGCAACCCATGACCTGGATAGCAACATGCCAAAATTATGGGGTATGTCTGCCATGACCACGTCCATAACCATGTTCTTCAAAGGAATTTGGTCCAGTAATATGAACAAGTATTTGATGAGACCGAAGCACTTGAATTTCATCGAATAAAAGGAAAAAAGGTACTTATAAGGCCTGCTAATATCCAAACCCAATTCATCCATGATCACCTTTGGCATGAGGTTGTGTGGCGCACTGGATTCTAGCATGGACTTATGAAGGGTCATGTCATGGAATTTAAGACTCAAATAGAATGGTGGAACATCCTCAGTATTGCTAGTCTCCTCTATGCGTAGACCAAACAAAATATCAGTGTGATCGTCTTAGACATTCAAAGTATTGGGGGTCCCTCCCATTTTTATCATTTTAATAATCTTCTCCCGATACTCACCCCTTTTGATAAGTTCGTTGAAAGGGACAAATATTTTGATTTTGGGCATTTCATGCTCAAAGTTAAAGGGGGTACAAACCTTCTCTACCTCTTTTCCACATGCTTCCTAGCTTGTTTCCAGTGCTTTCCTTGGGATTTCCTCCTTTGACATTGCCTTTTCAGTCGCATCCTTGGATGGGTTTTCTAGCTTCGGTCGACTTATGGAAGGGGTGTCTATTAGAGGTTTCCTTATGGGATTTGTCTGCTAAGGTTCGGTAGGTGCCTCTTTTCTCCCGAGGTTATATTTCTTCTGAAACTGCATGATGGCATTTTGATAACCTTTCCTGAACTCTTCTGTTTCCTAGGACGTTGTGTCATCCATCTCAAACATCATATCATCATTTTCTCTCATGTACTGATCATGTTGTCCCATTGTCAAGAACACGTGCAGATTCTTTTAATCACAACAATGCATTTGGTCTTCGAACATCTAATCGAAGTCCTTGTCTACATAATTGTTTTGGAATGGAGGCCTTGTATTCTGGTCACCATGTTCTCTCTGCTCCCTCTGTCTGATCTGAGAATTTGGCCCCTTCTGAGGTTCTGATTTCTGGGTTGGGGGTCATGCTATTCTCGGGTAGTAGGCTTGCTTCCAATGGACATTCTGTCCATCAGCTTCTCCATTGTCTTCATCATCAAGCCAAATTTGTCGTCTGAAGATTGAGATGTTAATGGTTGTGTGTCTCCTTAGGTTTTCTTGTCACCCCTGTTGAATCTCTTTTTGATATTCCCCGATGCCATCATGTTTACCTCGACTTCGATTGTGTCTCTCATCATTGCGTATAGATTTTTTGATCTTGTTTCTCTCAACAACAAGGAGAAATCGCTATCGAAAGAGTTGGCATGTCGCAACTGCACAACCCCGGGGGGTGACTGGACTTCTACAGGGATTGAGTTATAAAACCTCATGAAACGGGCTAAGAATTCTTGCATCGTCCCCTCCGGCACCCTCTTCATATTATTGTATTGTGTCAACAACTACAAGGGGTTCTTCTTGTCTCCCCATCTAGTAATGAAAGACGTTTCGAATGCAATGAAGTCTTGAATGCTTGCTTCTGAGAGGGCTTTGAACCATTTCCTCACATTCCCTGAAAGGCTTTGCATGAACAACCTCATTTTCCCATCTGCATAGTCTACCTCCTCTAGGTCGATGAAATCGTTGAACCAATCTAGATGCCTATGGGTTGAAACATTTCCTTCAGCATCGTAGAGATTAATCCTCTAGTTGTAATTTTGGGGAAAATCATGTAGTTGGGCTGGCAGAATGAGGGGGGAAAATATGGCGGCCATGGCTCTATGAGGGTTGGGGATGTGAGGGATATTATTAGGTATCAGGGCTTGGAATATCTTCTAGTTGAAAACTGTCTTGTCCAACATGGTTTTCAACTTAAACATGAATAGGGTTTGCTCAAATAATGCATCAAACTCGAGGTTGTCAATGCTTTTCATGTCGTCTTTGGGTAAGGACAGGCTTCTGTCCAGGTAACAGAACGGGTCTAGTGCTTTCTCTCTAGTCCTGAGCAGAAGTTTCTCGGGGTCGCACACAGGCTCTACAGGGTTTGTGTAAGGATTTTCTCTGGTATAGATCGTCTTCGGAGCTAGGGTTCCTGAACTGCACTACTTGGTGCTACTGCTATTTTTTACTGGAGTCGCTAGGGTAAGGGTTTCATCTAATAGATATGTTTGTCCCTATGTTACCCTCAGAGGTCAAAATTGTAACTTTAGTCTTTCTCCCAGGGAACATTTATTCAATTCCGTCACCGAAAATGGCACTAGAATGTTAGCTCTCTGTAAACTTCGTTTGGATGAGAAACAAATGACAAAGGAAACCTACAAACCAACTTTGAGGCCCAAAACTAGCCTTTCAGACCTAGAGAGGGCTCTCTCGGGAGACTTTGTCTTGATACATGATATGGCTTTAAGCTGTCGACTAGATTTAACACCTTTAAATAATGGATTTCGGGTTTTATTGGCACAAGAGAGTAAGACCTTGGGCTATGGAGTCGATTTGAGGAAAATATAGAAAAAAATGAATCGGTGAATGAAATTGAGAGGATAAAGGCTAAGAGAGAAACAATCTTCAATTTAAAATCGTTGTATGAGGAGGGAAGAAAAGCACATGAAGTAACTCGGAGAACCTCTGAGGATGAATTCAGAGTTAACTTAGAGGAAAATGGTTTGTCTGAATGGAGCGAATCCCAGGGAACTACGCAACAAATCCCAGGTTTGAAATTATGTTCCTATTCAGAAAGAAATAGATATGAATAAAGAGTACATGAAGCACATACACAAAGAAACGAAACAATACATCTGACCGCTACAATTAGAATCTTTTCATCAAAGCTTTAGGACTTTTGCATTAAATTTTGATCAAACTAAAAATACATTCGATAGCCACTATCTACACTAATTTTTCCAACCAACCCAGCTTACATTGAAAAGATAAAATATATAGGAAAGGGTGCCACTTGGACTACCCTGCTCCCTAGCTACTATCCCTAGAATCTAGGAAATTGTTCGTCTTCTGTTCAATGACATTTCTTATGACCTCTTTCCAGAAATGGAAACCAATTGTGTTTGGTCACATTACAACCGTTTGTCTTTTCCATGGGGGTTAGGTTACCAACAAGGTCTCATCATGGAGGAGAGTGATGTGTCGCTGCCTTCAATTGACAAGATATTAGAACAATCAAGTGCTCTGTCGGATTTCTGCCATCTACTGTAATGATTCTAATTTCAACCACCTTCTCATTCACTAAAGTGAATACGTTCCAAGTGAATACTGAATGTCGCATTCATTACCAAAATGACACAACCGCCGAAGGGAAATGCTTTATCCAAAAATGTTGAGATCTGCGCCATGTTTGAGAATACAAAAAACAAAGTTTTTTAATCATGTTTTTTCCACATGATGGCAAGGTCTGTATGAACTTTTTCCCTATCCATTTCACATTATATGAGATTCTTAGCCTTCCTTTCTTCCGATAGCCTCTGTGTTTCACACAACTGTACGATTATATCTTGTGCATATTTGAGCTATCTCTTTAGCCACATCATGTTTCCTTCACAACCTTGTGATGGTGACACTTCAAGGGTCTTTGCAACTAATTGTCGTCTCAATTCCATGTTTTCCTGGTAAAGCTAGGCGATTGCAAGCTACGCCTTCTTCATATGCTGGGAAGACCCTCGAACATCTACTCCTTCGATATCTGTCTTCCTTGTTCCACTCCAACTTTCATGACTCGTACCTTTGAAAGGTTCTAGCCAAATAATGTGCATAAGTAATTCTTCAGTAGCTGACCTTGCACATGGTTTGTTCGGGACTCGGGCTTCCCCAGTTTCCTTTCTCTTCTTTGGTCTTCCCCTTCTCTGGGGTATTGACTATTGGGGGGACAGGGATTCTGACGTATTTCCTTCCTGTGCAGTCTCTTCCACTCCACCCTCCACATGATGTGGTATTACCTTTTATGTGTATAGAGAGAGATCTCCTTTTGAATCCTTGGGGTGGCCCATTATGAGCAAGAATGAATCCTGGTTTCTCCCCAATCATCTTAATTCTTCAACTATCAACAATTTAATAACCGATACATGTGAGAGTTTCCTTTTCGATTTATCCACTTCGGCTTGCGCGCTGCTTGCCATCTCCCAAAGACTCTAGTGTAGGAAAAAGGGTATATTTAAAGGTCTCCTCCCTGTGAAGTGCATCAAAAATCTAATGTGATGTGAATGTATTATGTTGAACCTCCCTTCAAAGGTGAAATATTTCCTAATTACTCTAAGCACCTTCTAGAAAGTTTTCTGCAAGTATCTACTTGGGACGCTTGCCTCACACTTCTATCCCGAGCAATCTCGTCTGATGAAATCTTCATAGCACTGTGCATCCAAGGGCATGCCCTTAGACTATATCTCACCATGTGGAGGGATATCTATTACGGTTGACATAGTTTCCTCAGTTACCTGAAAAATGACACCAGAGATCACCGCGCGGGACCCATCGAAATTGAGATTGAACTGCTTGGCTAGTCTTATATTGAATCCTTGAATTTTCATGCAAAATGCCATGCACTCAAATTGTTCGAAGGACTCTTTGACCTCCATCTCTTCGTTGATCAACTTTAAGTTCTAGGGCTTAGGCCCAATGCCTCTGCTACTTCATGCACTCTTCCTTATACTTTGGGAGGTTGCCATGGCACAACTTGTATTTATTCTGTGTGCGGTGGATTAGGCATGGGCCCAAGGTGGTGATCCTGCTCAACCTAGGCTTGCGAGGGAAAAATACACACAATTTATAAGCCTAATTTGTGAATAGAATGTGTGCAAAACATATGGAATTTATAACAGAGCAGGAGAGAGGTGGAATCGTGCCAAGGAACACTAAATTCATGGAAACTGGATGTTTTGAAACGAACTACAGGTTTTCCATAGCACATACGCACATGTAAAGTACAACTAATAAGGGCTACAGGGAATATGTGATACGAACGCTGTAATTTTTCATTCTTCCAGCCTTCATAATGAGTCGATGATGGTCACTTCACTTGCCGACGTGACTTCTATTGGCAACTTGCCTTGACCTAGGGCACGTGGAAACTCCCTTTTTGACAGGACCCGACTCTTTGGGAATAGACTTGTACTATTTACACATGTTTTGAATTTGAAATCCCTTCCTGAATCCAAGGGCCAACCAGCCACTTGCTGACTTCGACCCTTTTGTTGTTTGGTACCTAACCTCACATGCTTTGACACACGGGCCATAACTTGACTAAAATTGACTCTAATTGAAAAGAAAAATGGCAGCGCTAATAGAAGGCGTCCCAAGGTCTTGTGAGACAATTAAGAGTTGTCATCATGAGTTCATATTCATCTAATTTGTCTCCAATTGCCTCTAACTATTCCTTTATTTGAGAAACCCTAGATAAATAGTCCTGAATTGTTTCTCCTTTCTGCATCTTTGTATTCTTGAGTTGGGTTCTCAATTTCATCTTCTGGTTGACATTCTTTCCTGCATACATTCTGGTTAAGGAATCAAACATATATTTTGGAGTATTCTTAGAATACACTTGACGGATTAATTTGTCTTTAATAGAGTTTGCAATTATCCTTTTAACCTTAATCATATCCTTCTTGTACTTCTCTTTGGCTGCATCTTCTTTGAGTTCCGATACATTTTATTTTATGAATTTTGAAAGGTCATTTTCTTCAAGAATGAGTCAAATTTTGTACTTCCAGGCGCAAAAAGTTTCCACACCTTCCAAATTTTCAACAATCTTGGTGCTTGTAGACATCTTGACCTAGAGCTAAGAAAATGAGCAAAAAATGAAAGTGCTCAAAAATTGAAACTGAAATTACCAGGAGATATGTTGGGTTGAGGAGAGTTTGTTAGAGATTTATATTTCAAAAAATTCCAAGTTTTACCCTTTGAAACTTGACCTCTATAATTCTGGACTGATACTTCTAGTATTGGTTCTGGTTTCCTAATTTTTTGGTACCAGTCAAAACTAGGGTTTGACTTTCCAGAGAATCTTGCCACTAAAAAATTCCACTCAAGATGCCAAAATATGCTCTAGGGAAAGGTGTACTTCCTAAGATAGGTTTTGGCAAAAAATTCCTCTTCAGTAAAAATCCCTAATTTTCTTGTATGGAAACAATGACATTTTTAGATATCTAGTGAAAGATGCTTTATTCAGTCAAGATCTGAAACCATGTTAAGGTTTACTATTGTTATTATATTATTTCCAAATTACATGAGCATTCAATGTATTTTAAAAAAAACATCATAAATAGGATCATTGAAAGAAACACAATCACAAGGTACGCAACATTTTTTCCTGGGAAACCCTCATGGGGGAGAAAAGCCAACAAAAACTTCTTGAATAATATATTTTCAATACAATGCCAAGACTAAGACCAAAACACCAAAGATAAACCAATATTGAGCATGCACCTCTCTTCTCCTTCCTCATGCAACTACAACTGCCTTCAAGATATGGGCACTAGATGGGTGAGAGTGAGTGTGTTCAAATGAGGCATCATCCTCACATATAAGTACTAGTTGAGGAGGTGCTAGGGTTATGTCACTTCACTTAGAGGGGTTGAATTCTCCTATAAGTGGTTAAAACCAGTTTATAATTACTAACGACCAAATTTACAAATACAACTATAAAAATGTAGTTTTAACAATCCAAAAAAGGGGATTTGATCTTCTACAAGGCCCGGCTTGATCAATCTGCAAAAGAGGATTTGATCTATATAATAATAACTAAAATTTAATTAGAATATTCTTTGAAGTTACAATATTTCAACACTCTCTCCCCATCTCTCTCTCCCTCCCAAAATTTCTCTCTCACACACAATCTCTATGCCCCCCTCTTTCACTCAACCCATCTATCCATCCCTCCCTCTATATTTCTCTCTCTTACTCACTTTCTCACTTTCTCACTCTCTTTATATCTCCCCCTATATGAATCTCTCTCTGTCCCTATGTTTCACATCTCTTCCTCTTTCCCTCTATCTCTACCCCACTCTCCCCCCTCAATTTACCTCTCTTTATCTTTCCTCCTCTCCCTCCCTCACCTCCCTCACCTCCCCCCCATTGCCACACTCTCCCCTCCTTCCCTCCCTCTCTTGTTCTCTATCTCTCTCTCTCTCTCCCTCCCTCTCGTCCCTTCCCCATCTTTATCTCTCCTTTTCACTTTCTTACTTTCTCTTTCTTTCTCCCTTCCAACCCCTCCCTCTCTCTCGCTCCCCCTCTCCCCCCTCTCTTTACCTCTCTATCCCTATCTCTCTTTAACTCCCTATATCCCGCCATCCCTCTCTCTCTCTCTCTCTCTCTCTCTCTACTCATTTTACCCTCTCTCCTTGTATCCATGTTTCCCTCTCTCTCTATCCCTTAATCTCCTCCCTCTCTCTCCCTCTTTCTCTCCCCTCTCATTTATCTGGTGAAAACCTCTTGGGGGAGAAAACCTAGAAAATCTTCTTCAATATATATTCTTCAACAAGTACAACGTCTCTTCTAAGATATATCTCACAAAAATAGAAGATACACCAGAACCCCTAACCATAATAGGGTAGCGCACCACTAGACCAAGGTAAGCCTCCAAGAGATAACCAAAACCCTTCACCAAAATTCCCTTACTTTGTATTTGCATATCCTCCTCATACTTGCACACTTTTCCTTGAGAGAGAGAACTTATGTTGTGTGTGGTCTCGAAAATGAGGAACCTATCCTCTTATAAATACAAGTTGAGTCACCCTTTAATTAGTTCAGGGTCGACTTGTACAATTGACACTTTCTATTTTACTTTTAACTTTTACAAAAGCACAATAGGGCCGAATTTTACAAAGGCACAATAGGCCTGAATTTACAAATACAACATAACTTTACTATTTAGGGTTTTTACTTGGTGTAATGAAATATAAATATAATAATAATATCTTCGAAATCTACTTAAGCTTCATCACTCCCTCTTCGTAAGGAAGGCATTCTTCTGGCACGATCATCATGACTGCTTCTGCACTTCTGTACACTTGAACATTGACTTGTTGAATTTCCATGAATCTATATTGAAGAATTTTTGTAACCATGTCATGCATCCAGGGTCTCATCATCCTTCTAATTTTTATGTCATCATAGGGCTTCAACTCACCAACTCACATAGAATATGGAATCTAGTTCATACAAAACTAGTGACTCACCAACTCATGCAAAATTTGGCATCTGGTTCATAAAAAAATAGTAACTCCCCAACTCACATAGAATATGGCATCTAGTTTATACAAAACTAATAACTCACTAGCTCACACAAAAACTGGCATCTAGTTAATACAAAACTAGTAACTTGCCAGCTCACACAAAATTTGGCATCTAGTTCATATAGAACTAGTAACCTATGGTAGACACACCAGAAAACCAGTCCTCAGTGACCAGGAATATAATCATACGGATTAAGTGATGCATCCGCACCCGTAGGCATGCCCGCTCACACAGGATCTTCTCTTACCTCGGCCCAAAGAACACCAAGGTTCTTCTATTTCCCTATCGGGAAATCTGCACCCATAGATCTCTTTGCGTGATCCCCCTCTCCTTACTTAACGGGGAATCAGAGCACGCAACTTCATGAGTCCAGTGGTCGAGTGCTGCACTCTCGAATCCCCGAGACCCGATGAAAGTCAACGATGACCCTATATTTACCTTGTCAGGACTCCTGCTCTATCACCATTTCACCACTCGCAATATTAAGCGACTTAGTTCTCCGAATCCCGAGTCCTGATGTACCAAAACTCCGATGAGCTCACGACGTTAACTCTTCAATGGTCCCATCACCTCGTTGAGAATTCAGACTTCGTGGGATCGCGAATCTTGATGTCCAAGCTTTGGGACTTCACTTTCCCCGAACTCCGATACGGTGTGCCACCTGTCCTCCACCAACTCCTGTGGCCCCACCTACAGTCCTTCGATTGTAGGGATATTTCATATCGTAATATCATGATTCCTGTTGCAATAATTTGGAGCTTCGACTCACAAAAGCCTGATACACGATATACGTGTAGATCCAACGACCATCGCAACTCGGATCAACGACTCTGGCCCTCCTGAGATTAAACCTTCAGGAATACGCCACTGTATCTCCCCTGCACCTTTTTGAGATCTAACGGCTCATGGAATGTCGTGAATTCTCCTCAGAGAATACCAACTGTCCATCCCTTCTTTGATGATTCCTGCAAATGACTAAGTGTTCCTCCGTGGAACTCGTCCACCTGCGTGCAAACATGCGATGCCTCTCACCAACCTGCAAGGCACAAATTCTCCGCATTTTCCTTCAACAAACTCAAAGGCATATCCTTCCTGAGCTTTTCCCATGACTTCAAGTCCTTTAGGAAAACTCTTTCACACACTCCTTGCGAAAACCCTTCAACCACGTCTAAATGTTGAAGTCCCTCGACTCTGCGCACACCTGCAGCATAAGTCCTACAATACTTCACTCAGGTTCGCAACCCTGAGACTTTTACCCAGTCTGCGCACTTCTTACATGGCTCCTATGCCCAAATGCACCTTTTGGGATGAATGAGAACAAGATCTATCTCTATCTGAACCCCCTGTCAATGCACTCCTTGCAGACACTTCGACTGCACTCCTTGCAGAAACTTCGACTACACTCCTTGCAGGAAGCCTCTAGCTCAAATAGAGAAACAATTGAAACTCATTCCCTCGCCCTCTCAGACTTCAATTCAAACATGAAATCATATACACAACATATAAAATAAAATGTATAACTGGAAGAAAACATTCATGAGCATATCAACATCAATACACAAAGAATAGACACAAACCATGAATTTGAATCAGAACTCTTCTATTAATTCAAATGTCTGTACATGGGTGTTTTTTTTTCACAGTTCTCTGCATGCTCTTGCTCTAAATGCTTCTGAATAATCATGAATAATGTTACAATGCACAATGAGGGTGTCTATATCCCGTTTCCCTCTTGCGCTCTCAAACAGTCTAATCTAGAATTAAATTCTATCTACTTTACATTAACTATTTTAAATGTCATCTACCTAATAAGGACGAGAGCTATCCGCTCAAGGTCCATTTACAATATACAAGTGCGCCTCATCTTAATGTCTCATTTAAGATTTGTGCAACAATTCCAAAGTGTTTTCAAAATTTGTGCTGGCTTGTCTAGCTGTCCTCTGCTTCCGCGCTGGCTCGCTTGATGTGTTGGCGATGCTCTTGCATCATACTCTCTTGCTTGAAAACTTTCATGGGGTCCTATCCATGAGCTCCTGCACAGTCTATCCATGCTTCTGTATCTCAGCTTTAGTCTCCCAGCTGGCATCTTCAACTGGATGGTTCTTCCACTTGACCAGATACTCAAAATATTGTTTTCGCCTGGTCCTCTTACTCACTCTCTTGTCCAGTATGCATTCCATCTATGTCTTCTCTGCAACTGGCATTTGCTTCGTCCATTGGATCATTGGCTGCTCATCTCTAGTCTCTGCTTCTCCATCTCTATATGGTTACAAATCTGAGACATTGAATATCGGAGAAATTCCGATCCCATCGGGTAATTCAATCTCATAAGCATTGTCCCCGAATTTTCTCAAGACCTTGCATGACCCGATTTTCTTCATCTTTAGCTTATTGTATGCTCCTCTCGGGAACCTTTCCTTTCTCAAATGTGCCAGAACCAGATCATAAACCTCAAACTGAAGTTGTCTCCTATGCTGATCTACTCTGCATTTATACTCCTGACTTGATTTCAGCAGTCGGTCCTTCACCTAGCTGTGAAGTTCTTTCATTGCCTCTATGAAATTTTCTGCACTAGCGCTGCTAGTCAGAGTCTGTTCTGAATCCCTCAATTTAGAAATTCCCCTCGGCTGCATACCATAGACAACCTGAAATGGACTCCGTCCTATGCTCCGATTCACTAGTCATTATACGCGAACTCTGCCTGTGGCAATATATTGTCCCACTAGCTGTGGTGCTCTGTCACCAAGATCCTTAGCAAGTCTCCCAGAATTTTG
The DNA here is from genome assembly GCA_009831015.1 of Picea engelmannii. Classification (NCBI taxonomy): domain Eukaryota; kingdom Viridiplantae; phylum Streptophyta; class Pinopsida; order Pinales; family Pinaceae; genus Picea; species Picea engelmannii. The sequence goes on from ML784309.1 coordinate 569,158, forward strand.
TTGACCACCTCTGTCTGTCCATCCGTCTGAGGATGATACGTTGAACTAAACAATAGGTTAGTTCTTAGCTTCTTCCATAGGGTCCTCCAAAAATTCCCTATGAACTTAGTATCTCTATCCGAAACAATACTCTTCGGCAACCCATGAAGTCGAATGACCTCCTTGAAAAACATATTTTCGATGTGAGTTGCATCACTGGTCTTTTGGCATGGAATAAAGTGTGCCATTTTAGAAAATCTATCCACTACCACAAAGATCGAGTCAACACCTCTTTGTGTCCTTGGCAGCCCCAATACAAAATCTATGCTAATCGCATCCCATGGTCTCTCTGGTATGGGCAATGGTTGATAAAACCCTGCATTCTGCTTCCTTCCCTTCAAATGATGGAAAATTTTGCATCTTTCAATGAATCTCTTGACATCCACTCACATTCCTGGCCAAAAATATGACTCATTCAACTTCGTGAATGTTTTTTCATGACCGAAATGTCCTACTAATCCACCACTGTGTTTCTCCTTCAACAAGTTCTCCTTCATGGAGCATTTCAGAATACACAGGTGATTGCCTCTGAACAACAATCCTTCCTGGATCATGTACTCTATCCATGGGCTTCTATCTCTGAGAACTGGATTCTCAGCTGCTTCGTACGCTTTTGCAAAATCTGCATCACCTGCATACATGTCCCTGAGATCATCAAAACCTAACGTTTTGACTCGGAACTCCTGCAACAACAAACACTTCCTGCTCAAAGCATCAACAACTATGTTAGTAGTACCAAAAATATGTTTTATCATAAAAGTGAAATTCAACATATATTCAACCCATTTTGCATGTTTCTGATTCAACTTCTCCTGTTGAGTCACAAACTGCAATGCATGATTGTCACTGTACAAAACAAATTCTTTCGGGATGAAGTAATGCCTCCATTTCTTCAGTGATTGAATAATGGCATAGAATTCCTTATCATACATGGAATACTTCAATTTTTCCTCATTAAGCTTCTCGTTGAAATATGTGATCGACCTGTCTTCCTGACTCAAGACTGCCCCAATTGCAAATCCACTTACATCACATTTCACCTGAAATGTTTTTAGGAAATCCGGCAACACCAAAATTGGTTGTTCTGTAATATTCCGTTTCAACAAATTGAAACTCTTCTCAGCCTGTGTTGTCCAGTGAAAATAATTATGCCGCTTCTTCACTATATCCATCATCGCTGCACTAATTCCACTGAAATTCCTAATGAACTTTCGGTAGAAACTAGCCAAACCATGGAAACTTCTCACCTCAAAAATGGTTTTCGGTGATGGCCAATTTTTTATCACTTCCACCTTATCTGGATCCATCCTCAACTCATTCGCCAAAATAACAAACCCCAAATAAGTGATCTCTGTCTTCATGAATGAGGATTTCTTTATATTTATCAACAACTTCTCCTGCTGTAGTTTCTGCATCACCATAGCTAAATGCTTCAAGTGTTCTGCCACTGATTTACTGTAAACCAGTATGTCATCCAAATACACGATGAAAAATTTCTCGATGAACTCCCTCAGGACTTCGTTCATCAACCTCATGAAGGTACTCGGTGCATTTGTTAATCCAAATGGCATAACAAGCCATTCATACAAACCCTCGTTTGTCTTGAATGTTGTCTTCCATTCATCACCCTCTCTCATGCGAATCTGATGATATCCGCTTTTCAAATCAATCTTTGAAAAATACTTTTCTCCACTCAAGCAATCCATCACATCATCCATCCTCGGCAATGGAAATCTGTACCTGATGTTTATCTTATTTATCGCCCTTGAGTCAGTACACATCCTCCAACTTCCGTCTTTCTTCGGACTGAGTACTGTTGGAACAACACATGGACTCAAGCTTTCCCTGACCAAACCTTTGTCCAACAACTCCTGGACCTGCCTTTTAACTTCTTCATTCTCTTGTGGTGTCAATCTGTACGTGGCTTTGTTTGGAAAAATGGCTCCTGGTATGAGGTCAATATGGTGACTCACACTCCTGATCGGTGGCAACGAATGAGGTAATTCGTCCACTACAATATCATCGAACTCTTCCAGCAGTTCCTGAACTTCCTCTGGCAAATCATCCACTCTTGTGCTAGTCAGAACAATCTTCGGTTTTCTGACCACAAAGAATTGTGGATCCTCCTTCTTATTAACCTCTGTAAGAATTTCCTTCCCACTCATGAGAAGTATTGTGTTTCTTACTTCCGGCTTCACCTCCTTATCCTTTATCGGAAGAAACATGTGTGTCCTCCCATTCTTCTCCAGGGTGTATGTGTTCATTTTCCCATCATGAATCACATTTCTGTCATATTGCCATGGTCTACCCAGCAATAGATGACAAACATCATTAGGAATGACATCACATAAAATCTTATCATTATATCCACTTATCTTAAACTCAACCAAGCATTGTTTAGTAACAGTTACCTGGTGTCCTTTCTGTAGCCACGAAACTCTGTATGGGCTTGGATGATCAGTCGTCTCCAGCTCCAACTTCTCTACCATCTCTGTAGATACGAGATTGTCCATGCCACCACTGTCTACAATGACCTTGCATACCCTATCCTTGGTATTGCAAGCAGTCCTAAAGAGTCTGGTCCTTTGGACTGAACTTTCCACCTCCTTCTCGGGTGTCAAAAGTACTTTTTTCATCATGAGCGATCTTCTGCCTTCAATGTCTTCTGCCTCAACATCCCACCTCTGTCCTTCGGTGATGTGAGCTTCTCCAATGTCCTTCTTTTTCTCTGGACACTCATAGGACTTGTGCCCATTCTTTCCACATGTGAAGCATGTAATTACTCCACCTCTTCCTCTTCCTCTGCCTCTAGTACGAGGAAAAGTGTTGTTGTCAGCATAATCTCCTCTCTGCTCATTATGATGTCCCCTTTGTTCAACATATGTCCCACGCTATGAACTGCCACCTCTCTCTATATGATTTTGAGGTTTCTTCCATTCCTCCCTGGGCTTCTAGAATTTATCCTGGGCAACTCACTTACCTCTGGGCTGACTTCTGCCTCGACCCCTCTAAATCTTCTTTCGACTCAGCTTCTCCTTAGCTTTCAGAGCCATCTGATAAGCATCTTCCACTGTTCAGATGGTTACCATGCTCATCTCATCCTGGATATCATATCTCAGGCCATTCTTATATCTAGAAACTTTCTCATCATCACTCTCCCGATGAACTACCCTGATGTTCAGTCTATAGAATTCCTCAGTGTATTCTTTCATTGTCATCAGCTTCTATCTCAGGTTCTGCATCCTCCTGAACAAAGTAATTTGATAATCTCTGGGGATGAATGTTTCCTTCATCTTTGCGATCATCCTATCCCAGCTTTTGATCTTCTGCTTGCCCTTGTAGCGTTTGTCAGCTTGTAGCTCATCCCACCACAATGCTGCATGTCCTTTCAAGCGTGTGACAACATGCTTGACTTTCTTGTCCTCTTCGACATCTTCATAGTCGAAGTATGTGTTGAGAGGTCTAATCAATTCTAGAAGCTCCTCTGCATCCAAGTTTCCCTCGTAAACTGGAATGTCCATCTTCGCTCTTGCACCCATCCTGGCAATAGCTTTGATCAAACGCTCGTTTGATGCATCTTCAGCTGAAACTTCCTCCTCACGTTCAGCCTCAATTTCTCTTTCGGAATCACTGAGATCCCCCGCATTGGCTGTGCGTCTTTGCGCTGTCTCCATGTCTTCGAGTCTAGCTCGGAGATCACACATTTGTATCTCTATTTCTGGATTTTCCATTTGCCTGCCTCTTCTTTGTTGTGCTTCCCTATCCTTTGGATTGGGTGACTGTCTTTCTCTTCTTGGCAGCATAGTGAATTTTCCTTCTCTTCTACAGAAAGCAAAGAATCTTTCCATGCTTTGATACCAAACTGACGTAGCCACACCCGCAGGCATGCCCTCTCACATAGGATATTCTCTTACCTTGGCCCGAAGAACACCAAGGTTCTTCTATTTCCCTATCGAGAAATCTGCACCCACAGATCTCTTCGCACGATCCCCCTCTCTTTACTTATCGGGGAATCGGAGCTCGTGACTTAGCGAGTCCAATGGTCGAGCGCTGCACTCTCGAATCCTTGAGACCCGATGCAAGTCAACGCTGACCCTATCTTTACCTTGTCAAGACTCCTGCTCTATCGCGATTTCTCCACTTGCAATATTAAGCGACTCGGTTCTCCGACTCCTGAGTTTCAATGTACCGAAACTCCGATGGGCTCATGGCGTTAAATATTCAACGGTCCCGTCACCTCGTTGGGAATTCAGACTTCATGGGATCGTGAATCCTCATGTCCAAGCTTCGAGACTTCAATTTACCCGAACTTCGATACGGTGTGCCACCTCTCCTCCACCAACTCCTGTGGCCCCACCTACGGTCCTTCGATTGTCAGGATATCGCGTATCGCAATATCGTGATTCATGTTGCAATAATTTGGAACTTTGACTCATGAAACCCCGATACACAATATACGTGTAGATCCAATGGCCCTCATGGCTTGGATCAACAGCTCTGCCCCTCCTAAGCTTAAACCTTTGAGAATACGCCACTGTATCTCCCTTGCGCCTTTTCGAGATCTAACGGCTAACGGAATGTCGCAAATTCTCCTCGGAGAATACCGACCGTTTGTCCCTTCTTTGATGATTCATGCAAATGAATAAGTGTTCCTCCATGGAACTCATCCACTTGCATGCAAACCTGCAATGCCTCTCGCCAACCTGCAAGGCATAACTTCTTCGCGTTGTCCTTTAACAAACTCAAAGTCCTATCCTTCCTGATATTTTCCCATGACTTCAAGTCCTTCAGGAAAACTCTTGCACACACTCCTTGCAACAACCCTTCAACCACGTCTAAGTGTTGAAGTCCCTCGACTCTACGCACACCTGCAGCAGCAGTCCTACAATACTTCACTCAGGTTCGCAACCCTGATACTTTTACCCGATCTGCACACTGCTTACATGGATCCTGTGCCCAACTGCACCTTCTGGGATGAATGAGAACAAGAGCTATCTCTATCTGAACCCCCTGTCAACGCACTCCTTGCAAACACTTCGACCGCACTCCTTGCAGGAAGCCTCTGGCTCAAATAGAGAAACAATTGAAACTCATTCCCTCACCCTCTCAGACTTCAATTCAAACATGAAATCATATACACATCATATAAAAGAAAATGTATAACTGGAAGCAAACATTCATGAGCATATCAACATCAATACACAAAGAACAGACACAAACCATGAATTTGAATCAGAACTCTTATATTAATTCAAATGTCTATACATGGGTGTTTTTTTTTCACAGTTCTCTGCATGCTCTTGCTCTAAATGCTTCTGAATAATCCTGAATAATGTTACAATGCACAATGAGGGTGTCTATATCCCATTTCCCTCTTGTGCTCTCAAACAGTCTAATCTAGAATTAAACTCTATCTACTTTACATTAACTATTTTAAATGTCGTCTACCTACTAAGGACGAGAGCTATCCGCTCAAGGTCCATTTACAATATACAAGTGTGCCTCATCTTAATGGCTCATTTAAGATTTGCGCAACAATTCCAAAGTGTTTTCAAAATTTGTGCTGGCTTGTCCAGCTATCCTTCGCTTCCGCGCTGGCTCGCTTGATGTGTTGGCGAAGCTCCTGCATCATTAAGTGATGTAGTGTACGGACACTACACATCTAGCCCAAGGATAGGAAACACCTCCAACCACACAACTTGGCCCTCCATCTTGAGAAACTGGGAAAATTGCCAACCTTGAAGGCTCAACATTTGTTGACCTTGTTCGAGGTCATGCTGACTGGTTCCACGGTCAGTAAATTTCCTGTGAATGACTACCCATTTCTAATGTCACACGTTGATGTTTCTACCCTATAATTTCATATGTAACTCATCACTCCCTCTTACTAGGGAAGTCCTTCTAGACCACACCAATCTTGTCTCTAAATTACAAAAAATTCACTCTTGACAGAGGCTTGGTTAACACATTTTCTATCTGCTCATCTATAGCGACATACTAGAGCTTCATTACTTCCTTCTACATCACATCTATGATATAATGGTACCTCATCTCAATATTCTTGGACTTGTCATGAAACACCAGGTTCTCTGACAACTTCACACAAATCTGGTTGTCACACCAGATACAAGTTGCCTCTAATTCAAGATCAATCAATCCTACAAGTAGCTTCTGAAGCCACACTACTTCACTGCTAGTTGAACATGTTGCTATATACTCTACCCCAGTCGTATTGAGCACCACACTTGTCTTATTCCTGCTAAACCATGAGATCATAGTTGATCCCAAAATAAAGAAACATCTAGATGTACTCTTCCGATCTACAACACTACTAACCTAATCTGAATCAGTAAATCCTTGCATGCTTAACTCATGATCCAAAACATATCTGAGTCCATAGTCAATTGTACCTTTTAGGTACCTCATCATATTTTTTGTTGAAATCAAGTGAACACGTCTCAGCTCAACCATATACTAATTCAATGCGTTCATACAAAAACATATATGTGGCCTTTTGTTCATTAATTACAACAATGAACCAATCATTTTGTATATACATGGTGGCATCCACTATCTTTGAATATGTATCACTCAATAAATTTATATTTGTCACCATCAATGTTCTTTATAATACATCATTTTGAATCTCTTCAGAATCTCTACAACATGTTTTCCTTGGTTAAGGAAAATCTCACTCGGTCTCTGCCATACCTCTAGACCTAAGAAATAATGCATCATACCCATGTCTTTCCTCTCAAAATCTATAGAAATATTCTTCTTACTCTCAATGATAATATTCTCATCTTGTGTTAGAAACAAGTCATCCACATATAATAGAAATAGTATTGGTCCATCATCCATAACCTTGTAGTAAAGGTTGGAATATTCTTTACTCTTGGTAAATCCCAAGCTCATTAGGAAACTTTCAATTCTACCGTACCATGCCCTAGGTGCTTGCTTTAATCCATACAATGATTTCTTCAATATGAACATGTTTTTGACTATCACGTGTCTCAAAACCTCGTGGTTTCTCCACATACACTTCCTCTTTCGTTACATTGTTTAGAAAAATTTTCTTCACATCCATCTGGTGTACCTTCCACTTCATTACTGTAGCTATCACAATTATATCTCTATTGAAGTTTATCTTGCCACAAGATAAAATGTCTCGTCATAATATATTCCTTCTTCTGGGAGAAACCACATGCCATGAACCTTGGCTTGTACTTATCGACACTGCCATTTATTGAATTCTTTGTCTTGTAAATCCACTTGGAACTTACTGTTGTCTTATTTTTTGGTCTCAAAACCACATCCCAAACATCATTATTTACAATGGACTAGTACTCTTCAATCATGGAATCCTTCCATTCTTTCTTCTCTACAATATCTTCATAACTCGTAGGCTCGACACCAATGATTTCACTTAGCAATGCCAGGTAACTAGTTTATGGTCCTGGTCTCTTGCTTTCTCTGAAGTATCCATTTGGAGCACCATACTTCTCTGCATCTTGAATAATTTCTCGAGCCAAAGCTAGTATTCTCTCCTTATTATTCGTCTCTCAGGATGAATCTATAGGTTTCTATGGTTATTCCATATCATGATCTTCTAGTACAACATCATCACATGCATCTATACCTACAACTCTGGGAGCCTTAGGTTCCTCATCAAGGACCTCATCTGAATGATTTTGTCTTGATCTATTGAAAGATGTATCCTCATCGAAGGTGACATCTCTGCTAGTATCAATATGTCTATGTCCATGGATGTAGACTCTGTATGACTTTGTCTCATTATATCCAACAAATATACCCTTCTTTCCTGAAGTGTCCAACTTCAATCTCTTGTCCTTGTGGACATGCACGTATACTGGATAACCAAATATCCTGAGGTGGTTGATCTCTATATTTTCACCTTTAAACATTTATTCTGGTGTATTGTTCCCAAGTACATGGCGGGGAATTCTGTTATGCACATATACAATTGTATTGGCTGCTTCTTCCCACATGTGCATCGGTAAGTATTGATCATGAATCATGGACTTCACTGCTTCCATGATTGTTTGGTTCTTTCTTTCTACCACACCATTGTACTGTGGATTATAGGGAGTAGAGAGCTCCCTCTTAATCCCAAATTCCTTTCATAATTCATTGAATTCATCTAATGTGAATTATCCTCCATTATCCGACCTTAATATATTTATCTTCTTTTGAGAAAGGTTTTCAACAAGTGCTTTGAATTATTTGATCTTGTTGAATACTTTACTTTTAGCTTTCAAAAAATAAATCCAAGTTTTACATGAGAAGTCATCAATAAATGAAACATAATATACATACCCTCTAAGTGAAGTGGTTTACATTGGTCCACACACGTCTGAATGTATGATGTCCAAGGATTCTTTGGATTTTCTATCACTCCTTGGAAATGGTTTATTCATGTACTTTCCTTGTCCACATCCATTTCATATGCCTTCATGATTCACTACGATTTCTAGCAAACCTATCACCATCTTTCCCACAATCGATCATTCTTTCTAATGTATGTGAGAAAGTATTATATTCCATAACTCACTTGGAGTAACTATGTTGTGTACCAATGTTGAAGTTGAATGCCCCTTTAACTTGTATAGACCTCCTTCTTGAACACCAATCACTAAAACATCATCAAAAAAGTTTCCTCTTGGCCACATGAGAACTTCACCATCAATAAAAGAAACTTTGAATCCTTTCTCATCCAATGATGATATATAAAGGATATTCTTCTTCATACCAGGTACATACAAAATATCCTTCATCTTCATAGATTTTTTGTAATCTAATCTATAATAATCTTCTCCTACACCTTTAATGGGATACTGATAGTCATCACAGAGCTTCACCTTGTGAGGTGAATCTTTCTGAACTAATTCTCAGAAAGAATCCTTTTAACCTATCATGTTCTTAGAAGCACCACTATAAATAATCCATGGGTCACTTCCATGAGTAAATGTTCCTGTAAGAGATGATATCAATACATATTCTTTGATTGAATCATATTATTTGGCTCTCTCTTCATCAGGTCCATTGTCTTATGTGACATGAACATGATGTATTTTATACTTTCCTTTTCTAACCTGATATTTTGAGTGGGGACAATTTATTGCAATGTGTCTGATCTTCTGGTATATGTAGCATATGCAATTTGAGTAATCCTTTTTAAACGTTTTTATCTTTTGTAACCCATAAAACGTCTTGTGTGAGTAAAGCTCTTTCTTTCTCTTTCCTTTTATTGCATGTGTTGCTAGAGCTTGATTCTCCTCATTGCCTAGTTTCCCTTCTCTTGATGCCAATATAGCTTCTTCCTGAGTGCAATGCTCCCATAGTGTGCTAAAATTTGTTATATTTCTTCTTGAACATATTCCTTGAATGAATGATTCCCAAGATCTTGGGAGACAATTTAATGTAGTCATTACCAATTCAACTTATTTGATTGTGTCTCCAATGGCTTCAAGTTGTTCTTTGATTTGAGATACCCTAGTGAAGTAGGATTGAATGGTTTTTGAACTCTCCATATTGACACTCTTGAGCTATGTTCTCAACATTATCTTCCTGTTGATATTCTTGCCTTCATATAATCGATATTGTTAAGCCCTAAATAGTGGCACATTACCCCTTAATTGGGGCATATTACATTAGTAATGTTATTTCATTTATGTTGGTTTGGGTCCATTAGTTGTAATTGTACCTCCTAGTATCTTATATATACCAAGGAGACATTTTCATTTGGAATCATCTTGTATTTGGAAATTTATGTGGTGTATAAGGCGGTTACCTCCTCGAAGAGGATTATTATATAAAATTATATATTTTTCAAGGCATTGAGTAATTATTATGAGGTTTTTCTATGCTATATTTATATTTGGTTCTTAACATTTGGTATCAGAGCTCAAGGTCTTGGGGTTTCGCTGCTACATCTGAGAAACCTTGGAATCTTTGCTATAATTTTTTTTCTATGAGGTTTCATAAGGAACCCCTTGGAGGATATTTAGTAGATGGATCAAGGTATGTTGGGTTCAAATTTTAGCTCCTGAAGCCTTATACTTTCAGAGATACATCCTATGTAAGTTATGGTTCTGGAATCATCCTGAATTTAGTCATCACAGAATTTTCTCTATGAAATTTTTTCTATAAATTTTGAGACTTTGAAATCCAGAGGATATTCAAATAAATTATTAAGGTATCTGTGATAAAACAATTATCTTCTGGGTCATCTTAGATTTTTAGATACACCTTGTGGAATATAGGGTATCTGACTAGTCCTATTGATTAGTCTCAATATTCCAGGTAACACAATCATAAATTCTTCCTTGAGTATCCAAATTCAGTGAGACCAGTTGCATTGGATAGTGGACATTTTGTAGTATTTCTGGTACAATTTTTCAGAATTTATATCAATTATTTTTTGTGGGGCACTCTATACAAGTGACATCTCCTGGAAAGGGCAAAAATCAACAAGTTGTGGGGAAGTTACCATAAATTCCATTTGACACATCCAATTTTGATAAGACCTATGGAATTGTAGAGAATAAATATCAAAGAAATACAAAAAACAAATCGTACCCAGAAGGGCCAAAATTTTGGAGATATAATAAAATAAAGATTGTCTAGCAGAGCCACTTCAAAATCAAGGTTTAAAGTGATACTTGGCCAACATGCCATCAAAAAAGGGAAATTCTACACCAAATAAGCCTCCAGATAGTCCTACTTGGACTCTTGATGAAGGTGAAGAAATGGATAGGGACATAAATGATTTACAAAAGAAGACAATAACAAAACATGAACTACAAGGGATGATGGATTCAACGGAAGCTAAGTTTGAGGAAATAATGGATACTAAGATGGATGGTTTAAAAAGGGAGATCATGGAAGGATTGAAAATTTTCCTAATAGAGAGGACACCTAAGTGAAAATGTATCCCATGGAATTCATGATGAGGACACAAGGAAGATGAATCAAGAATGGAGAAACTCTAACTTTGGGTTGAAGACCAACCACTTTCCTAAGATAGATATGAGGAAGTTTGATGGAGAGGACCCAATCACATGGATACTTTAGATGGAGAAATTATTTGATCTACATTATGTGCCACATACACAAAAGATACAGATTGCTTCTTTATATTTATAACCCAATCAATTTGTGTGGTATCGATGGCTTTGTTCTTACAAATCACTTGTCACTTGGACAATTTTCACGGAAGAAATGATAGCACACTATGAGGATACAAGGAGCAATACCTTCTTTAGCGAATTGATAAATCTCAAGCTAACATTCAACATGAGGTTCTCCTTTGGAAACCCAAATCATTGGAGAACGCATTTAGGGTGGCGAGAAATGTTGAAAGTAAAAATATGGCTATGGCTACTTGAAGGACCACTCCTAACATCTATCGACAGAATAATGTTCCTTCTTCTAAAACACCTCAACCTACAAGGTTGACACCTCAACAATTGGAGGAAAGAAAAGAAAAATGTTTATGCTTTAATTGTGACAACAAGTACAATAAGGGACATAAGTGTGGTGAGAAGAAATTATTCTACATAGATTGTGAAGAGAAAGAAGAACAAGAACAAGAACCATCTCAAGATGAAAACATAGACGTGATTTCTTCTGAAGAGTTGACTCCCATGATATTGTGTAATGCATTGGCTCGAATTAGCACTCCTCAAACCCTCAAGATCGAAGGATATATCAAAACAAAAAAAGTTAATAGGACCCTAATTGATTATGGTAGTAATCATAATTTCACTCACTATAAATTAGCCAAAGCTCTCAATTTCTTTGTATATCCAACACCAGAGTTTCAAGTAACAATTGCAGATGGATGAACTATCAATTGCTCAAGAAAATGCAATAAGATAAATATTAATATGGGGTAATATGTAATGAATAGTCCAATGATTGCTATACCCATGGGTAGTATTGATTTCATACTAGGAATCCAATGGTTACAACCATTAGGAACATGGCTTTTAATTTTCAATAACTTTTCATGAAATTTTCATTGGAAGGAAAAGAAATTGAGTTAAGAGGTATCACAGGGAAACCCAATAAGGTGATAATCTCTAATGGCATGAAAAAATTATTGAAAAATGGGCATCAAGGTGTAATCACACAACTATTCTCACTAGATGTTCAAACATCTAAGCGATCTATTCCCCTAGATCTCCAAGGGATCATTGATAAGCATTCCAAAGTATTTGAAGATATTACAAAAGGTCTTCCACCCACTTGAAATCATGATCATGATATTCACCTAATTCTTGGGAGTGTTCCTCCTAACATTAGGTCGTACAGATACCCTTATGCCAAGAAGAGTGAAATTGAGTGCATGGTTGAAGAAATGTTAGAGACTCGCATTATTGGAACAAGAAAAAGTTCTTACTCTACACCGATGGTAATGGTATTCAATAAATATGGATCATGGCATATGTCTCTAGATTATAGAGAGCTCAACAAGATCACTATTAAAGATAAGTTTCCCATTCCTGTCATTGATGAATTGTTAGATGAACTACATGGAGCAATCTATTTCAAAACATTGGATGTTCGTTCAGGGTATCATCAGATTAGAATGAAGGAAGAAGGTATCCCCAAAACAACATTCCAAACTCACGAAGGCGATTGTGAATTTTTTTTCATGCCTTTTGGCCTTACAAATGCACCTTCCACATTCCAAGGGTTGATGAATTCCATTTTCAATCCCTTCCTTCGAAAATTTGTGTTAATATTTTTTGATGATATACTAATCTATAGTAAGTCTTGGGAGGATCACATGCAATATGTTGACAAGGTGCTAAAACTACTAAAGGAGCAACAACTATATGCTAAACCATCCAAATATTTATTTGGGATGAAGGAGGTAGATTATTTGGTTCATATTATGTCTCATGAAGGTGTCAAGGTAAACCCTAACAAGATTAAGGCCATGATGGATTGGACGATTCCAAAAACATTGAATAATCTTAGAGGATTTTTTGGTTTGATAGGTTACTACTGCAATTTTGTTCGGAACTATGGGAGAATAACAACACCTTTAACGACACTAACTAAGAAGGGTGCATTTTCATGGACTCCAAAGGCAACTAAAGATTTTGAAAAACTTAAAGAGGTGATGTGAAAATCTCCTAAATTGACCACAGTAGACTTCACAAAAACCTTTATTGTGGAATGTGATGCCTCAGGAAATGGCATTGGTGTTGTCCTAATGCAAGAAGGAAGGCCCCTAGATTTCAAAAGTTAGCCACTCAAGGGAAAGGACTTACACAAACCCATTTATGTGAAGGAAATGATCGCAATATTACATGCATTGAAGAAATGGTGCCCTTACCTAAGGTAGGAGCTTCAAGGTCAAAACATATCATGATAGTCTTAAATACTTCTTGGAACAAAGACTATCTTCAGAAGAACAACAAAAATGGGTGACCAAGATATTGGGTTATGATTTTGAAATCATCTATAAAAAAGGGAAGCAAAATGTTGTGGCAGATGCACTCTCAATAAAATATGAAGATGTTGAGGCCTTTCTCTGTGCTATCTCGATCATCCAACCCGATTGGATAATAGAAGCGAAGGATGAATGGAAGAATGACGAAAATGTGTGGACTCTCATTCAAAGGTTGCGGTAGGATTCCAGTGCATTAGATACATTTACATGGAAAAATGATTCACTATGGTACAAATATCACTTATATTTATGTAATAGCTCCCAACTCAAACAAAAGTTACTATTGTAATTGCACACCTCTCCTGTAGGAGGGCACTCGGGATTTTTGAAAACCTACCATAGGGTAAAGAAGGAATTTTTTTTTGATGTGCTTAAAACTGATGTTCAAAGGTTTGTAGTAGAATGTTTGGTTTGCCAACAAAATAAGGTGGAAAAAATTAAGACCTCAGGTCATTTACAACCATTAGCCATCCCAAGTCAGTGTTGGGAGGAGGTTTCCATGGATTTCATCACAGGGTTACTGAAGTCTGAAGGAAAGAGTGTCATCATGGTGATTGTTGATAGACTGACCAAGTCCACACACTTTTTTTCACTCTCTCATCCCTTCAAATCTAGTAAAGTTACCACCGCATTCATGGAGAAAGTTCAAAAACTAGATGGAATCCCAAAGATTATTGTAAGTGATAGAGATCCTATCTTCATTGGACATTTTTGGAAAGAATTATTTTCTTGTTTGGGTACTAAATTGGCTCATAGATCATCCTATCATTCTCAATATGATGGACAAACTGAGATAGTGAACATATGTCTGGAAGGATATCTTTGTTGCTTTGTCTCTGATAAACAAACACAATGGTTCAAATGGTTGCCCTTGGAAGAATGGTGATATCACAATTCCTTTCATACTGCAACAAAAATGACACCATTTATGGCACTATATGAATACCACCCTCCTTCCATCACTTCTTCTCTAAAATATAAATCTAAGGTTCAAGTAGTGGAACATCACATCGAGCATCAACAACAAGTTCTCCAAATCTTAAAGGACAACCTGACCATGGCACATAATCACATGAAACAACAAGCAGATCAACGTCGTAGTGAAAGAAGTTTTGAAGTAGGGGATTGGGTGTTTTTAAGACTACAACCATACAAACAGATGTCCCTCAAGCAAGACAATAAGGATAATAAATTATCACCAAAGTACTATGGCCCTTATAAGGTGTTGTAAAATATTGGTACTATGGCATACGAATTGGAGTTACCTGCATCCTCACGAGTACACCCAAATTTCCATGTTTCATGCTTAAAGAAGGTTATAGGTGACAAGTTCCAAATTCAAACTATATTTCCATAACTTGACAAGGAAGGAAAAATCATATCGGATCCTGAAGCCATCACTGACACAAGAATTCGCCAGCTGAGGAATAGATCGATTTCAGAGTATCTCATTAAGTGGAGGAAACTACCTGTTGAAGATTCCACTTGGGAAGATGAGTCTTTTATACAGAAGCATCCATAATTACTCAAGCATTGTGGACAACACTTGTCTCAAGGGGAGGGGAATATTAATCCCTAAATAGTGGCACATTAACCCTTAATTGGGGCATATTACATTAGTAATGTTATTTTATTTATGTCATCTTGGGTCCATTAGTTGTAATTGTACCTCATAGTATCCTATATATACCAAGGAGACATTTTCATTTGGAATCATATTGTATTTGGAAATTTATGTGGTGTATAAGGAGGTTTCCCCCTCAAAGAGGCTTATTATCTGAAATTCTATATTTTTCAAGGCGTTGAGTAATTATTTTGAGGTTTTTATATGCTATCTTGATATTTGGTTCTTAACAGAGATAGGGAATAAAACATTTGCTTGGGAGTTATAAATGATGAAACATGAGGGATCAAATGATCCTTGATAGAATCAACAATGAGGGTTATAATATTACCAGAGAGTGTGTTATGCCAAAGTGAACTACTCCAATTTTAGTCTGCATGTGCCAATACGTATTGATTTAGGGTTTATGAGGAAATCATAATTTTTCAACTTGATAATTTTGGAATTCTGATCCAGGAAATAGATGATCCCACCTTAGATTAACTCCTTGATGGATTTATCTTTACCAACATCCTTCAGAAAGAGGGTGACATCATCACTTAGGGTTTTATGTATAAACCCTAATTTTTATAAACTGTAGAAAACTACAAGATTGGTCCAGGGAATATATTTGCTAGGTTTAGTAAAGTCTTCCTATGGTCTTGGTTTCCCCAGTGAGTTCCTCTATATTTTGAAAATGCTTCTTTTATTCCCACTCTAATAGCATGTTAAAATTTCTCTTAAGCAGATAAGTGTATTCAATATTCTTTAACTTTTAACAATTAGAACAATAACTGCATGCATAAGGATCAGTGAAAGAAATACATCCATAATATATGCAATATTTATCATGGGAAACCTTCTTGGGGGAGAAAACCCAACAAATATTCTCCAATATAGATTCATCAACAAGTGAAAATTATCTTCCAAGAGAGATCTCACACAAACAAAAGATATACCATAAACCCTAACTAGAATAGGGTAGCACACCACTAGACCAAGATAATCCTCCAAGAGATAACCAAAACCATTACTTTGTAGCTACGTCTCCTCCTCATACTTTTGCACTTTTCCTTGAGAGAGAGAATTTGTGTTGTGTGTGTTCTCCAAAATGAGGTGCCTAGCCTCTTATAAATACTAGTTGAGTCATCCTTTAATTAGGTCAGGGCCAACTTGTACAATTGACACTTTCTATTTTAATTTTGAATTTTACAAAGGCACAATAAGGCCGACTTTACAAATACAACATAACCTTATTCTTCAGGTTTTCTAATTGGTCTAATGAAATATAGATATAATACAAATATTTTTCGAAGCTACTCAATCTTCAATAGAGAGAGGGAGGGAGAGAGATGTAAAGAGAGAGATTGTGGGGGATATTAGTGGAGAGATAGAGAGAGAGAAATAAGGAGAGAGGGATATAATGGAAAGGGGGGAAGATATTGAGTGAGACAGAGGGGGATATAGAGAGAGTGGTAGAGAGAGAGGAGGGATAAAATGAGAGAGAACTATGGGAGGAGATACAGAAAGAGAAGTAAAGAGAGTTGGAAGGAGAGAGGGAAGGGGAGGGAGAGGTTTAGGGAGAGAGTGAGTAAGAGAGAGAGAGAGATCAATAAAGGGAATGAAAAAAAAAGGGAGGGAGAGAGAGGGTGGTAGTGGGGGGTGATTGAGGGATAAGGAGAGAGAAATAAAGAGATAAAGGGATAGAGAGAGATAAAGAGAGAGATGGGGGAAAGAGCTAGGGAGATATAGAGGGAGAGAGGGGATATAGAGACAAAGAGGAGGGAGACAAGGAGAGAGAAAGTCAGAAAGTGAGAGAAGGTTGGGGTAGATAGATATGGAGGGAGAGAGAGATAAGTAAAGTGAGAGAGCATGGGGGAGAGCAATGGATATAGAGAGAGAGGGAAATGAGGAGAGAAGGAGAGAGAGGAAATGGGGGAAATATTGAGTGAGGAAGATAGAGATAAAGAGAAAGAGAGGATAGAGGGAGGGAGAGGGGGGGGGAGAAAGTGAGAGATATGTATGGGAGGAGATAGGGAGAGTGAGGAAAATATATAGAGGAGGGAGAGGCGAAGGGAGAGATTCAAAAGGGGTGCAGAGGGAGAGGGAGATAATGAGAGAGAGAGATCAATGGAGGGAGGAAAGGATAAAGGGAGAAAGAGAGAGTGTGGTAGTGGGTGGGTGAGGGTTGGAGGGGAGAGAGAGAAAGAGAGGAAGGGAGAGAGGGAGGTAAAGAGAGATATGGGGAAAGAGTTTGGGATATATAGAGGGAAAGAGGAGAGATGGATAGATGGAAATAAATGGGAGAGAGAGAGCGAGATAGGGAGAGATAGAGTGAGCAAGTGCGAGAGAGAGGTTAGACGGAGAAGGGAATATATAGGTAGGGAGGGAGGAGAGGGGTAGAGTGAGAGAGAGGGGGAGAAG
>ML784309.1:596728-609695 GCA_009831015.1 Picea engelmannii
ATCTATCAATGAATGATAAGTTCATGTAACATCAGACACAAACTAGAAAGAAACAGGCCAAGCTTGTCATATTAATGAGAATAACGACAACAGTACTTACAATCGTAGATGCGAATGCGACAACTTCGTCAAGTCCTCTTCGTATAACCCTTGCCTGAAAGATCCACAACCTGGATAATAGTAGCTTCACTGATGACTCTCCTTTGGCTGACTATAAGTTTCCTCCAAGATCATAAGTTCCATATGTTCAATTCTTCCTCCACTTCACGACCATAGAGCATGCTTATATAGGTTGGGAGGAGCCTAACCTCTTGAGTTATGTTTAGAACCAGTTGGGAACCTTCTCCTTGGATCAGAGATATTTTGATAAAACCAAGAATTCGAGCACAACTGCCTCCTAAACTCGAATGATTCTCCCCTTATTCTCCTCACCGGGCTAACAATTCACCCAGAATAGGGAGCGCTCCCTTAGAAGGGGCATCAGAGCACTAGAACGCTCCTGATAAGGTCAAGGGGAGTGCCAGTGCTTCAAAACTGAGCAGCGCTCCTACAAAGGGCTGAAGAAGCATTATAACGCTCCTGAGGCATGGTAGAGGGGCGTCAGCGCTTCTCAGGTAGTTTTAGGGGAGCGTTCCCCTTCCAAACTCTTGACTAAGAAGCCCTCTCAGGTGTTAAGAGATGTTTGACTCCAGTGAACCAGTTTTCTTCCTTCAAACCAAATACATGAGATGTTTCAAGTGCCTCTTTAGTGTCGTCATTGTGGTAGCATGATTCAACAACATTTGCGACACCTATGACAAGTGAGAGGCAATATGCGACACTTATCTAGTTGAGTGATTTTGATGTGTAACAGTGGTGGTCATTCTATGATGCGATCAGTTGGAATAAGGATTATCTAGGGTCCTTTTCATCGTCTTCACCTAGGAATTATTGCAATCCATCTCATCCATTGTAAGGATATTTTTGATAAGAAACACACATTAAATATGCTAAGTATTGAATATGGATAAACATTTTATAATTTTCAAACTGCTGCCATAGGTACATCACCCATCAAAATATGTCATTAATGTTCCTCCCATCTCTTTCACAGTTGCAGATGTTGTCCTCTCTTTTATGCAGTATATCACCAACATATATGGTATTCCCAAGATTTCTTTCTTGACACCCAATGCTTGTGGTTTGTCTAATTATTTTTGCATGCCTCTTATTTCCAGCAAAGGTTACATTCCTATCAAAGGTGGGGAATTTTACTCCATTTTTAATAACAAACTCCATTACCTCGTATGTATAATATATTCCTCTAAACACCAAGTTTCTCAAACAACACATATTTTTTTGACTATTAAATATGATTTTGATCAGTGAGGATAGTTGAATATGCATATAGCTAGGTTGCATGTGGTATTAGATTCTCTATAGGTGCCTCCTTGTCTTGATAAAATACAAATTTTTCTTGAATTTTATGGCATAGAAAGGACCATGCTCATGACGAATTACGGTTCATGTCAAGGTCGCTGGTAAAACTATTTGACCCTTAAGAAAGTCTATGAGTATTATGTGTTTCAGTTGAAGAAGGTTGTGCAGTTGTAGAAGGCAGTGTAACAATTGAGGTTGAAGAGGTTAGTGTATCAATGGTGAAGTGAAGGTTGTATGAAATGTGGTCAAAAAAGGTGGTGTAGGAAGTTAGGAAAGCATAGGTAGTGAGTTTCGAGGATGAGAGAGAGGAACAAATAGAAAATGTTAATCAATATGAAGTCTGAGGATTGAGAACATGACCAATATATTTATTATAGATCATCAATGTTGACATTAATGCACACAACCACCATGGAAATAATACTGCGAAGTTGAGACCCAATCATATGGCTAAAAAACAAAAGTTTTTAATTTATTTTAATGGAAACAAAAATATTATTTAGATGTTCCTATGTTCAACATTGGAAATCCAGAAAATAATTAAGTCAAAGGTAAAAGTAATATGGAGTAAACAAGTGAGTCATAGCTATAGTAATATTATTATTAGCATGGACTAATAATAATCTTAATACTTAATACTTCAATGGTGAAGTAGTCTTCAAACTTAATACTTGAATGATGGAAGAAAGTAAAAAGCAAATGGTGAATATTTCAATTTATTAAAGACTGAACAAATTTATTTAATGATCTCATAATAATAATTTATATTATTCATTATATTATGTAATTTAGATTTTAATATTAATTTTAATATATTTTAATAATAATAATGTTAAATTTTAATAATATATCAAATCAAATTTTAATTTTAATATGGGTAATATTAAGTTTTAATATTTATTTGTTTATTTAAATATAATTGTAATGTATATTTGTTAATTTGGTTTAGTTTGAGTGGTTGATAGAATGCTTTTTATCCTTCCCACTTAGATTCAATTCTCTCAAGTAACATGTTGAGCTTATAACCAATATATTATTATAATGGCTTAAATCCCTCTTCTTTAAGATTTTTCATAGTAATAATACATAACCTTAATTCTTAACTATTTGAGTGATACAACCAAATTGATAATCATTTTAATCATAATATTATGTTTGAATGAATATTAGCATTGGAGCCAAGTTAGATTAATTTATGATGAACACTTTAGTGTTTTGAATTCTCAAGAATTATTACTTTATTTCTTCAATTTTTCAAACAATTAGTTTTTAGCATGATACTTTTTTATTCCTATTTATGCATATCAAACTAGATATCTTACTCTTATGATAATTCCTTAAGGTATTCCTATTTATGTTTTTATTCATTTAGAACAATACAAATATTTGAATTCTTATTTCATATGATTTGAATAAATAAATTAAATACATTTTTTCCCTTGCATTTTGGAAATTTCATTGATTAAGAGGGAACTCAAATAGCTCCATTTTTAATGAGTTATGTCTTTTTAATAAGTCAAAGCTTCATGCATTTAGATAATTTTTTGGAAAATCGATGATTAGGGTCAACTTAAAATTGGCCAAAACCTTTAGGGGAAAAGTTCCATGGAAAAACTTCCCAGCACATAGGTGGAATTTTGATTTCTGACGTGTTTCCAACCAGATTTAGGATCAAATTTGGTAGTAAAAGCAGTGTGGTTTGAGTGTTGTTTATCCCATGCTTTTGAAAACTTGGCTAAGACCATGTATGATTTTATGAATAATTATTTTCCTTCAAGACAAAATATGAGATACTTCATGAATTTATGAAACGTGGACTAAATTTCTCAATATGTTTTATATTTAATGACGATTCCTTTTCTTTCCTTTGCTTTCCTTTTCTATTACAATGCAACAAAATGACGATTCCTTCCCTTTCCTTTTCTATTGAAAGTTCAATAGAAAGAATTCCTCAAGGTTACAGATAGATTTAAAGAAGAGATTTGACTAATATTTCTCTCATACAATAGCTTAATATGTCTCTCATACATTAGCTTTAGAAGCCACATTTATCCATTCTATATCATGAATCAGTTGACAAACTGTGCATATACCTATTTACATTTGGGTAGTTTTCCTTTTCCATTTAGTTTCCATTTCTCTATTCAATGAATAAAGCCATGGGATTCCTTCTCTAGACTACCTATCTACCATGAATTTTCCATGTGATTATTGAATTAATAAGAATAATATCTACCATGGATTTTCCATGTGATTATTGCATTAATAAGAATAACATAAATTCAAAGAGAACACTTTGGAAATATTGTCGAGTTGACATGTCTTCGATGAGAAGAAAAATAACTCAGCAAAATGTGGCTTCAAGTGAGCTTCTCCCATTTACAACTCATGAAAAATATAGAAACTTAGTGGAACAAATATGATGAGTTCCCTAAGTGAGCATAACAACTTAGTGGAACAAAAATTATGAATTCCCTAAGTGAGCATGTTGACAAGGTGATATAGATGTAAACTTCACATGAAGTGATAAATAAATTAATACAAACCTATGGTTATAAGTCATAGTAATGCAAATTAATAAAATGAATAATGTTGGTGTTATATACTTCAGACAATTTAATGAACAATGACATATTATGCATAGAGTGTATATGCTTCCTCATATATCTTTTGAATATGTTGCGAGGAAGAAAAAAAAATTTCGTCATTAATATTAATCATCCTTTCCAACTAATATTGAAGTTAGTATTGAATAGAAAACTCTTTTCACTTGGCATAAGAATTTTAAATTTCTTCTTCATCTTTACGTTCTTAGTGTTTTTGTTGATTGCAAACCTTATATAGGATTTGTTGGACCTATCTTTTCTTATATAACTTTGTTGATGATATTTCAAAAATAAAACAAACCATCACAGAGGAGGAGACTCAAATCTTGTTACCATGAATCCTCAAATCTTGTTACCATGGATCCCAAACCTTGTATTTTATTTTCCTTAAATCTTGTTACCATGAATCCCAAACCTTGTATTTTGGTAACTATTAACAATGTCGCAAGTGTAAATTGAATTATTCAAAACCTTTATAAAATGATTTGGTTTCATATAACTTTATGATTTAAAACATAATATCTTAAAATGCCTAGTTGTAAATGCTTAATAGTGTGGATGATATCTCATTGTTCGAATCGATTGAGAATGTCTTCGGCAAGTTTGACTAGACTTGGGGTTGGAAGGGATGATTCTTTCATACATACAATATTTTACCCAATCTAATAGAAAATGATAAATGAATGGATATTTTTGTCCCTTTTTATTTTTTTCGTATTATGTCCAATTCTGTCAATAACCTATTTTGTCGAAATATCCACAAAATTTCTCGGCCCAATTGGGATCTTATCTAATGAATCTTGGATCCTAATGAGTTGAAAAAAAATGGATATAAGACTTCAATAGCATATTAATAGGGAAATAGGATGGCAATGGGGCATGACTAAGCGGTAAGGAAATGAGTTTTAATCCTGTTATTTGGAGGTTTGAATCCTTTTGTATCAGACTTATTTCATTGGTTCTTGTTTTTTGTTCCCTCCCTCTTCCCGTTTTTCATTTGTAAAGGAAAACCCAATGCAATTTCATTCTAGGTTTTAGCATAATTTCACAATACTTATTAGAAGGGAATGTGATTAAAATAGGGAAGGGATAAAGGGATATATCTTTGGTGCAATATGGAAATACATATCAATTTGAGATAACTTGTTCAATTTATGAAATTATCCCATTGGATGTATGTTGGTCCTCCTCATATTGGAACTCTACTAGTAGCTAGTTCATTAAAAAATGTCCATGCCATTATGCATTATCCTCTAGGAGATGATTATTTTAATGTAATGCACTCTATGTTAGAACCAGGAAGAAATTTTACTCCTACAACTTATAGTATAGTATATTGTCACATACTAGCACGTGGATCTCAAAAAAGAGTTGCGGATAATATTCTTTGAAAAGATAAGGAGGAAGGTCCTGATCTAATCATATTGACAACTACATGTACCTCTAGTATCTTTCAAGAGGATTTAAAAAACTTTGTAGATAGAGCATCCATAATCTCCATTTTCAATACCAATTTTGTGGATGTGGATCATTATCAAGTGAATTAAATTTAGGTAGTGGATATAAATTTGGAGCAGGTGGTTCAATATTATTTGAAGAAATCCTATAAATAAGAAACATTGGATCAATTCATAATAGATGAACCTTTTGTAAATACAATTGGGATTCTTACTCTGGGATTTCATATTTGAAATGCTTGTCATGAGTTGATATGTTTATTAAAAGATATGGACATCAAAATTAATCTAATAATTCCTTAAGGAGGATCTGTAGAGGATTCAAAAAATTTACCAAAATATCGGTTCAATTTAATTCCTTATCTTGAAGTGGGATTAATGACAACAATGTATTTAAATAAAGAATTTGGAATACCTTATGTATCTAAAATTCCTATGGGATATGTATATATGACCGAGTGCATTCGAAAGATAAAGAAATATATTGATACCTTGGTGGATCCTATTTTATCAGGAAAAAGGATTGATTACGAATCCTATATCGATGGAAAAAATCAATTTGTTTCCCAAGTTGCTTGGTTTTGAAGATCTTTTGATTGCGAAAATTTTATGAGGAAAGAAATAATCATTTTTGTTGATGTAACTCATACTTCTCCAATCACTAAGATAATTTCTAGATAGATGGATGTGAGTTGTACATGTACTTATTGCAAACATGATGCAGAATGGGTCAAAGAGAAAATGTATTATTTTTGTGATGAGATAATCATCACAGATGATGATGCTGAAGTAGGATATATTATCGCCAGTGTGGAACCATCTCCAATATTTGGTACTCAAATGGAACATAATATCGATAAACATCTTGAGATTCCCTGTGGAGTTCTTTCTGCACTAGCTCATACCCAAAAAATTTCCTTGGGATATTGACCTTTCCTAGGTTACGAAGGTAGCAATCAAATAGTTGATCCATTTTATAACCCATTCGCTCTGGGTATGGAGGATCATCTTATAGATATTTTTGTGGTCACGATATGAAGGAAATAATGAATAAATCATTATCCATGGATAAGAGTCCAATTTGGATCCTCAAAGTCGACTAGAATTGAATAAATCCCCATTTTTTGCCAGGGATAAAGTAAAGTTAAATACAAAAACATTTGCACAACGAAAGGGAATTTTGAAAGTTAATGTTGAGGTAATGCACAAAGCTAAATAATAATTAAGTTAAGTACCTAATCAATATCAATTAATTTATTACATTGAGTGTATTCTATACAAAAACTGGATCCAATTCGATACACATTCCTCTCATATCAATTGAGTTAATGAAAATTCATGATAATGTCTCAATCATGATTCGAGATCAGGAAGGGATCATAAAAACATCATTTGAAACGATGTGGTATAAAGTAACGTGTGAATCGACATAATCGGTTTCATGGATATGGATTATGAAATCCAACATTTCATATTCAGATCAAATACCCTTGACTCAACATTATTCTTATTTTAATATATATTATTCAAGTCACTCTTGTTTCCACGTGATTCCATACAAAAATGATGAATATTTGAATCATTCTACCAAGGCTATTACAAATAAGCCTAGGTTTGTTTCTCAATGCATCTAACATCTTGTCCCAATACAGTGCCAATCCAACAATTCATTTATCTCTTATCTTGGATTGACAATAGTGTATTGTGTCAACATAATTTGTCCATTCACAATAGAAATAAATATCATAGGTTCATCATTTATCAATGATCCTATCCAATCATGATAATTTTGTCGACGGATCATTTATTCATAACCTATATTACTTTATTCTAGAATGGTGGATCTAAATTATACATATCTATATATGAACCGATGAGTGAATTATTTGATCATTCACATATGTTTTTTATCCCTCCCCTTCGTTATTTAACAACAACGATTGGTAAGATTCTATTTATTGATTCATATTGAGTAACCTCACATTCCACTTTGATCATATATATATCCTCAATATATATTTGAAATATGGGTTGCTAACTCAATGGTAAAGTACTCAACTTTTAAATGCAACTAAGGTCTTTTACACATTTGAATGAAGTGGAAAACTCTTCAATACTATCGATAAAGTTTGGAAGACTACAACTGATCCTCGAAGTATAATGAATGAAAAAAACAACATGTTGTTCCATATGATATTTGATATGATTTTTAGGATACCTGAATGTATTCGATCAATACCATATTTAATTCAAGGAATAAAATGGGTGGGAAATTTCTATTATATACCTAAATGGATGTATAAAATGCTCATCCTTTTGGATCAATTGTGATAATTGTGAATAGGATCAACTGAATTTGTAGTTAATCCAAATGAGTCAATGGAGAAAGATATATGACTTGAATCATAATTATACCCATAGAAACGATCTTTTGTTCCTCGCTCCAATTAAACAAGCGAGGAATTCCCTTTACTGATAAGAAGTTAAGAGAATTTTAGTACCCGATATTGGGAGGTTTTCCTGAGTAGATCAAGGATTTATACACTCACAATAAGTCCTAAGTACTCGAGTACCCATGTGTAATATAAATAGTGCACTAACCAGGTTGATTTATTCCATGCTTCATGAGAGTGATTGGTTGCTAGGATAAAATATTTCCATTCTTGATCATGAAGAAGAAGATACTTGGGTAGTAAATCGTCTGAATAGAAGATAGAATTTTGATATATGGATATATCTCTTTTTTCCTATCTTGTCTAGAATATATCGCACCATGTATTATATCACAAATTAAAAGGTTATTCTCATGAATGAGGGCCATAACTAAGGTTTGATAATGGATGAGTTCCATAGATATGGAAAGGAAGATAACTCTTAGAAACATTTTTTTTATATCCACTCTTTTTTCAGGAAGATTTTTACGCAATTTATCATGATCATTATTTGGATGTATTGAGTTCCTCCGAACTGGTGGAAAATTAAAGCTCCAATGATCAATTCGGTTTCATTATTGTAAAATGTTTGATTGGTAAAATATGTCATCATAGTCGTTCAGTTGTTTTTTTTTCGTGAATTGCGATCCAAATCCATTAGTTGATCGCAATAAGAGTTCATATTTTGAATTGGTACTAGAAGGACTAACATTGGTCCTGGAAGTTTCGTTCTTTATATGGTCAAAATATTTTGTGGAAGGGATGAATGAATGGAAGAATATATGTTCTATTCATTCAATAATTCCCTCCTTTAAGGATAAATTCCCGCATTCAAATTATGTATCAAATACACAAATAACCTATTCTATTCATCCATAAGTTTTGGTTCAAACCTTTCATCACTAGATCCAATATGTTCCCTCCTTTCACCCATTACGATCTATTCTTTATGAATATCTAAATAGTTCAGAGAATTTACAAAGATCGATTATTGTTGTCCTGAAAGTAAATACAATATTATTTTTGTTCGCTTGGAATCATTATGTATATCAATGTGAATCCATTTTAGTTTACATTAATAAATGACCCTCTCATTCACGATCATTGTGTCATGGATCTTTCCCTCAACGAACTCATTTTCATTGAAAAATATTTTTTTTAATATTTTGTCATCGAAATTCACTGAAAAGTATCTGGTCGTTGAAGGATTCTAACATTTGATATGTTAGATATGTAGAAATATCTATTATATCTATAATTTTTACTCATATCCTAGTCAAAAAATATAGATACCATCTTCCAATTTTTCAATAATCTTTGGTCTGAACCATATAGGGTATGTTCTCATCAATTATCCAAGAATTCCTCTTCTTCTTTAGGTTATTTTCTGAGGGTTTGGATGAAACTTGTTTTGGTTAGGAATAAAATTATATATGAGTTATTCATTTTCAATCGTATTACAGATGAATTTGATACAATAGTTTTGATTGTACCAATAATTTGATTATTGGCTAGAGAATTTTTTTTTGACATATCAGGGAGGACAATTAATAAATTTTCTTGGACCAATATAACAGATAATGATATTCTCAATCAATTCAATCAAATTTGCAGAAATATTTTTCATTACTATAGTGGATCCTTTGGTATAGATCGTTTATATCATATAAAGTATATACTTTCATTATCATGTCCTACAAATTTAGCCTGTAAACATAAACGTACGATACATGTAGTTTGGAAGGAATTAGGTCCATAACTCTTTAAAAAATATTTTTCAAAAGAACGAGAATTTTATTCTCTCCCTTTTTCATCAAAAGTGACGACCCTTTCATAGAGAGAACAAATTTGGCATTTAAATATTCCCCAGATAAGCCCCCTAGACAATTCCTGGAAAAATATATAGGATCTGAAAACAAAAAAATTATTTGACCAATGAAATTATCTTTGAGTAATTGCCTCGATTCCTAATCATTTTTATTTTTCCATATGAGAACTAAAATGATTAGGAAATAGATACATTACATGGGGAAATCCATGTGTGATGATAAATGCAAGCATGGTTTGGGTAGAGATTTCTTTCTCTTATTATATTGAAGGAGCATATAATCCCCTCCATTCGGCGAGCTTTGGTTTTGAGTCCCAGGAAACCCAAATAAAATTTATGATAGGTACCTCTATCCACTTGGTCTTGTTCTAGATCCAATAATTTTTTTTTTCCTATTTGTTCCTATTCACAGGGAACAAACTATTGTACTATGGGTTCTTCGGAAAGGTGATGAAGAATTTATATCCCAATCATATCAATTTATTCATAATTTGGTTCTAGAATTTCATTGCACTTCATTGTAGCAAACAATTTGTTTTTCTCTTCACTGATTCAATCCTATCCATTCTCATTACAATAGATCTCCCATTCCTAGAACTAGGAATGAATAATTTGATGGAGTATCTAACCACAAATATATCTATAGAGTGTGTAATATATGCAAAAAATATAGACTCTATCTCAAATACATATTCTATCAAATATAGGATAGATCACTATCTATCCCATTGGGATAGATATTAAAAATCCATCCCAAATATTAGTTGACTTTGACACATGGATCATATTATATATTTTCAAATAAAAATCCTTATGTTTGGGAGCCTTTGATGATTTTATAAACGAATTTCTAACCATGACCACAATTATAGAAAGATGCAAAAGCACAAATTTAGGAGTTCACTTTTGCGACTGGATCACTAGCACTGAAAATTGTCTTTACATTGGATGGTTTGTTATTTTAATGATCCCTACCCTATTGACCACAACCTTTGTATTTATTATTTCTTTCATCACAACTCCTCCGGTATATAGTGATGGTATTCGTGTGCCCATTTCTAGTTCTCTTCTTTATGGAAACAATATTATCTCCAGTTCCATTATTCCTACCGCTACAACTATCGATTTTCACTTCTATCCCATATGGGAAGTAGCTTCTACCAATGATTGGCTATACAATGGGGTTCCTTACGAGCTAATCATTCTACAATTCGTACTTGGTGTAGCTTGCTATATGCGTCATGAGTGGGATCTTAGCTTCCATCTAGGTATGAGTGGGATCTATATAACTTGTATTGTTGTTTCATACTCAACTCCTATTGTAGCTACTACTATCGTTTTCTTGATCTACCCTATTGGTCACTGAAGCTTCTATGATGGTATGCCTCTAGGAATATCTAGTACTTTCAATTTCATGATTTTATTCCAAGATGAGCACAATATTCTTATGCATCCATTCCACATGTGGGTGTAGCTTAAATATTCAATGAATCTTTATTCATTTCTATGCATGGTTCTTTGGTAAATTCTAGTTTGATTGAGGAAACTACTGAAAATCAGTCGACAAATCCAAGTTACAAATTTTGTCAGGAGGAAGAAACCTACAATATTGTGGCTACTCACAGTTATTTTGACCAATTGATATTCTAGTATTCTATTTTTAACAACTCCCATTATTTACATTTCTTCTTATCTACTTGGCTCGTAGAAGTTATCTAGTTTACCACTCTAGGAATAAGAACTATGGATTTCAACCTAAATGGATTCAATTTCAACCAATTTGTAGTTGAAAGTTAAGGTCGTGTAATTAAAAATTGGGACAATATCATTAATCATCCTAACCTTGTAACATCCCCATTATAATCCCTATTTTGAATAATGATTATGTATATATAATGTGTGGCTACGGCTAAAGTGATGCAATATGCGAATTGTATTTCTTTGTTTTATTAGTAAAATGTGATGCCAACTGCTAAGGGGATATGTTTTATTAATAAAATGTGATGCCAACTGCTAAGGGGATATGGACAATATATGGGGGATGAATTAATCCACAAGAGAGGGAAGTGTCTAGGATAATGGCCAAGAGGGGTCCAAGGGGAAAATACCCATTTATATTAATTCAACCCATTTTCCTAAAATTTCTATTTGTATATGAACCTTCCCATTTCTGATTGAGTGTTCCCAAATCCATTCATTGAATACATATAAGAGGGTGGGTGTGATTGGTCAGTTCCCAAAGTTATTGGGAACATGGGGGTTGAGTACAATCAGCTTAGGGAAGAGTGTGAGTCAAGAAAGGAAATCCATGAGAGGAAATTTGTATGGGTTGGGACAACATTTTTGAGCTAGTCAAGCTTTTTGCATGAGATCCAAGGAGAGAGAAAGAAACAGATCTTGAAGTTGATGTAGCTATGGAGGGAGAATTCTAGAGAATGTTGGAGTGTAATTAGATTGAATTGGATTTGGAAAACCAAAGAGCTAGTTTCTTAGGCCTAAAGAGTGAACTCTTGTGTGAGTTGCACTAAAACAACAAGTGTATGATGTTGCTTTTCTGATAGTTTTCCTAACAACATTTTCCCTTTGGTTCCCAGCTGAGAGATTCCTAGCTTTGTGTGCTAGAGAAACCCTAATAAACAAATGGGACACCTAATGGATTGAGATCGGTAAAGGGGTACATTCCTTTGGTTGGACAAGTCAAGAGGAAGAGAGATGGTGGAAAATTGGGATAGTTGTAAGAGAATATCAATTGGGTTGAGAGTTTTATGAGTTGTGAGTAGATTGTGAGAGGCCACCCTCTTTTGTGTATTTCTAGCCTCTGATTGGGGGTGAGTGGATGTTGAGATCTGGAATAGCCAGTCTATGGTTGGATAGAACGTTCATCCCAAGAAGATGGCTGCATAATTGTTGTGAAAAGATAAGTGTTTTATCTTGTTGTTATGTTAAATTACATGTTTAATTGTTGTGCATGAGCTCTGTGTATTTGGAAGTGATTTATATGTGGTTGCAATAAGTTTTTTAGCTGCATTTCATGTTGATTATTATCATGTTGTATATGCATCTATATTTCTTGGTTATAGACTGTTATTGGATAAATCCGTAAGTGCGGACACAAACCGATCTCCCCAGATCCACCTGGATCTAGAACAAAACGTGACAGAATATACCGCTTTCCCTAGATCTAACTATTGAATTAAATTGGAAGTGAGAAGAAGATATGTACCT
>ML784309.1:616788-635272 GCA_009831015.1 Picea engelmannii
AGGATGATCCCACTAAATCATGAAAGCGAGTAAGATCCAAACCGTTCGGATGCCACCTCACCCAAGAAGCTTCTCCTTCTAGAAAATTCGAGAAACCGTACGTTTTTTCCACGTGCTGGCATTTCCGCACCCTAGCTATATAGAAACCTGCGGAAATTGGTCATTTCCGCATCCTGGCTATATAGCAACCTGCGGAAAGTCCGCACTCTGGCTATATAGCAACCTGCGGAAATTGGTCATTTCCGCACCCTGCCTATATAGCAACCTGCGTACATTTCTCTTTATAAGGTTTTTACATAGAAAAAAGCAACTTCTTTTCTCAGGAAAAGTTCTTCTTCCTTCTCTCTTCAGGAATTCAGGTCACTGTGACCCCTCTAAAGGCAATAGATAGGTTTACATCATTAACGATCATAAGGATGACGAAAATAATGTGTAACATAGACAATAGCTAAATCTATTTTAATTCATAGATGTCAGCTACAGAAAATTGGCTAACAGTAAAATAGTTCATTTACTTAGCATAAATTTTGTTTTTATGTTTATTCTGCACCGTAGTGTCCCTCGGTTGGGATGGGGGATGTTACATTATGGTATCAAAGCTTCTGGTTCAAACACTAGGCTTGTATGGGCCAAGATGACTACAAATTCATGAAATTTGTTGTTGCATATTTTTCCTGTGACCGATTTGGGGGAAAAACAAGGATTTTAGAGAGAAATCCCCAATTTCATGAGGGAAATCCGAGTTTTAATGACTTCATATGGTTTAAGAGGGTTAATGGAGTAGAGCAGTGAAGTTACAAATAGAAATTCAACCTAGAAGGGTCGAAATTCAAATTTTAATGGTCGTTTGTAGAGTTACATGCAGTTTGGAGAATCAGTGACTGGCATCATGTTTGATCTCATGATTGATGGCCGAGATTCATCATGATAAATTAAAAAAAAAATATTAAGGATTCAACCATTTGAATGGTTGATGGGATCAATGACCAAGATTAAATAGAGGGTTATAAAAGGGAGACAAACCATTTTCTTGTTAAAGTGACCTCAAGATCGAGTCCACAAACTTAACCAAATCTTGGATAAAATTTAAGAGTGTATCCCTCTGGGGCTTGTGAAAGTTCCATATGACTAGGGTGCTAGAAAATTTCACTACTCTCAAAGGGATCTAAGCATTCTAAAATTTGGGACTTCAAAGGCCCGGAGCTCTAGGATGTTGAACTTCACAACACTCTAATACTACCAAAGGCAATCTGCTGACATGGTTACCATGGAGTTTGAGTGACAATTGGAAGTTTCCTATCTATTGTCATAAGATCCTATTTATTATTAAACCCTGACCAACTTTTTCAGTCGTGAATAAATGCGAGCCATATATCTAAGGATCTTAAGAATCCTTCCTAATTTTTGGATATATGATATGATCAAATTCAGTGTTGACCCACTCCAGGAGTAAAAAGGTGTTAAATGACTATAATCCCCAAATTCTGAAGTCAGGAAGTAGCATGGGTCGTAGATCTAAGGATCTTCGTGACCCTTCTCGACCTTTAGATCAAGTATAGTGGAAGGATAGAGTAAGAGGTACCATCAACTGATAGAAAACAATCATCCTTGATTTATAACCTCTCCGGTAGGTAACATTTTTGGAGTTATTGGGTTAAGGATTGTAAGGGACGTGAAGTCATGAAATACTGGAGTGGTGAAATCATGACGACTGTTAGATTATGGGGAAGAATTCAGAAGAGACATGAGTTGTTTATTTGAGGGTCCATTGGGATCCTTTCTCAACCATTTGCTCTATTAATGGAAGGAAAACATAATCACTTCGATGAATTCTTACTCTAGGAAACATAAGGTACAAGGGGTAAGAATATCCCAAAAGATGAAGGTCAGAGTACATGTGAGGAACTTTGGAACTCTGGGAGATTCAAAGATATAGGAAGATGTGTTAAATGCCAAAGTGTCAAAGTGCCTAAGTACTAAAACGTCAAAGTGCTGAAGCACCGAATTTTCCCATGTTGAAGTGCCCAACTCCAATTTGACAAGCCTACATACGCTATGGTGATGCGGTGTACCTAGATGGTTCCACATGGCGTTGTGGGATTTTTAATGAGTTAAGTGTGGGCCCCCACTTGTCAAGTATAAGCCTTGTCTTAAATGCGGAAAAATATCAACTTTTGTATCTAAGGGTGGATCGATCCCCACCATATATTTTGGAGTGAAAGGAGACTTTAGAACTTTGGGTCTTCGGAGATGTTGTAGACCTATACAAGAACAACAGAGGGTTGAAGGCCCAGTATTCACAAAAACTAAGAGATATTACCTACAACCAACAACCACATCATTTTCAGGGGATGAATACCTAGGTCATGACCATGCCATGTTAGATGGAGTGAGAGAGGTGAAGCTACATGGATGCCACATGGTGAAGGGGATGGCCATTGGCCAAATACGCCCTAGAAAACTTTGGAAATCTATATATTTCAAGAAAGATATTGATTTTGGGAATTTTTTTAGTCATTGGAAAGTTATTTCATAGAGGAATGCATCTAGGGAATCATAGTATGAATGATGAAATGCATCCTACTTAAATTGATGAGGAAACAACATGTATTCCAATTAATGAGATGTTTTATAATATGCATGTTATAATAGTAATTATTACATGCACATTTCTTGCAGAATTAGAGGTACAAAAAGAAACTTTAGTTCTTATATGAGGACTGGAGTTATGGAAGATGCTCAAGGATCTTATAGCCATGAGGAAGAGATCATAGGTCTACATTTCAGCATGGGGAATGCTGAGACAGATTCAAATCAAAGAAGAGATAGGAAATATCCTATCACTATGATAAGTCTGCATAGGGAAGTGCAGAGCTACATGGATGATAATTAAAGGATTATGAAGGCTCAAGAAGACATACTTCAAATATTAAATATGTCGCATAAACAATTTAACAAGGATTATGGCACCAAGAAATCAACTAGTGCTAGACAAGTATCAACATCTAGGTCCCATAACAAAAGGAATGGTTATGGAAATGATAGGAATTCAAGAAGCTTGAGAATCCACCATCATTCTCCAAGGAATTCCACTAGAATAACTCATGTAAGCTCAAGGCCAGGGAGAAACCCAAGTGTGTCTCATGTTTGGAGGAAAAGAACAAGTCTTGAGGAAAACATCTTGCAAGGTGAACTCATGAAAATCAAGCAACCTACTTTCAATGGTGAGCACAGGAAAGGAGAAGAGGAAGAGGTTTGGCTGTTGGAAATGAAGAAATATTTCCAGTTGCATGATTACCCATCCTAGGTAGAAGCTAGAATTTCCAACTACCACCTGTAAGGAAAGGTCACCATGTGGTGGGATAAACTTAAGAAATCCAAGAACCTTTATGAAAAAAGTATCTCATGGAGGCAGTTCAAAGGATATTTCCAAGAGAAATATTTGTCCGAGCATTATTATGAAAGAAAAATGAAAGAGTTCTTTGAACTCAAGCTGGGAACCATGACCATGGAGGATTATAAGAAGCAGTTATTTGAATTGTTGAAGTATGTTGACTTCATCAAGGATGCGAAATTAAAAATCCAAAGGTTTCTAAGTGGTTTTCCCTCCTTCTATAGTGAAAAGATTTAGTATAATAACCCTAATACCTTGGGAGAAACCATAAGGAGAGCAAGGCACCTTTATGAGAAAAGCAAAGGAAGGATATTTTTCCAAAAGGCTTGGAATGACAAGATGAAATGGGAAAAGGTTCAAAGACATAAAGGTTTTAAGCCATCCCTTTTCATATATAAATTTTCAAAGAAAATCAACAAGGTTAGGAAGCCCAAAATGAAAAAAATGTTGCAGATTCATTTGGGAAAAGGCCAAGGAAACAACCTATTCAATGTTGGAGATGTGAGAGAAATTAATTATACATGGACAACCCTCACAAAGGAGAAATATTGATGACTTTCCACAACATTCAAGAGATTGAAATAGTGGAAGACATGGGAGGAAGCATGCCAAGCATTTATGTAGCCTTGGACAACAAGAAGGAAGAATATCAATTCCCCATGATTGAAGTGGAAGGTAAGATTGAAAACCAACCCATAGCAATTTCGATTGATTCTAGAGCTATCCATAGTTACATAAATTCTAACATTGTTGAAATATTTCACTTGCAAATAAGTAAGCATAAGAAATCTTGGTTATTTCAGTTAGCCACGGAGGCCATGAGAAATATCAATGAGTTGGTTAAAGATTTTCAAATAAATATGAATGGACTCAACAAAAAGGTAGATGTAAACATCATACCATTGGGTTCATATGATTGTCTAATTGGCATGATTGGTTGAGAAACATCATTCTATCCTAGACTATTACAACAAGACAATCACATGTCTTTATGAGGAAGGGAAACAAAGAAATATTCAAGGAATTCCAAGAGTTGTAGTCGTTAGAGAGATTTCAGCTGTGTGATTGAAGAAAATATTTATGAAGGGATGTTAGATGTTTGAAGCCAATATAGAGGAGGAAACCAAAGATAAAGTGGAAAGCATTAAATATCATCTGGTCTTGAGGGATTTTGAAGATGATTTTAGAGAAATTCCATGATTTAAATGAAACAGAGACATTGATTTCTCTATTGATTTGGTGCCAGGATCTACACTAGTGTCTAAGGAACCTTACAGAATGGGCACACCAGAGCTAAAAGAGTTGAAAATGTAGCTTAAAGAAATTTTGAAGAAGGGATAAATACTCCCAAGTGTGTCAACTTGGGGAGCCCCGGTTCTTTTTGTGAACAAGGATGGAACCTTAAGGCTGCGTATTGATTTCAGGCAACTTAATAAGGTTACCATAAATAATAAGTATCCCTTGCCCAGAATTGATGATTTGTTTGATTAGCTGAAAGGTGCAAGAATATTTTCAAAGATTAACTTGAGATCAGGCTATCATCAAGTAAGGATAAAGAAAGAATATATCAATAAGAAAACATTCAGAATAGGGATGATTTTAAGGATGGAAATTTATTTTAAAATGTAGAAACCTTGGCGAATCTTACTAATCCTTCATATGTCAACTATAAATGTTTGGCCATCTTTTTGTAAAAATATTCAAATTTCTAAGTATTATATATATATTTTTATAAAATTTTGGTGATTTTTAAGGTAAAATAATTTTATCCTATAGAATTTGGGCGAATCATTTTTAAAATAGTGAATTTCGTTTTTGGTAAAACCATGGAAAATTAGCCCATGAGCGAAATTTAGCCCCTAAAATCATCCTTGATTCAGAACAAGATATGGGAATTATGAATTCATGGTAGTGCCATTTGGGTTGTCAAATGCCCTATAATTTGTTATGTGTATGATGAATGGAGTGTTCAGGGAATACTTAGACAATTTTTTTATTTTTTTCTTAGATGATATTTTTGATTGTGTTCTTAGATGATATACTCATCTATTCTAAATAAAAAGAGGAACATGAGAAACATTTCAGAATGGTATTGCAAGTTTTAAGAGAGCATAAATTGTATGCTAAACTAAGTAAGTGCATATTTTTCAAAAATAAGATTCACTACTTGGGGGATACAATATCAAAAATAGGGATGGAAGTTGATCCTAAGAAGATAGAGGCTATTAGAGGATGGATAATACCAAAGGATGTGATAGAGGTCAGATCATTCATGGGTCTTTCCGGTTATTACCGAAGATTCATAAAAGGGTTCGCAAAGATTGCAAGTCCAATCACTTATTTGCAAAAGAAGTGTGTGAAATTTGAATGGACTTCCAAGTGTGAAGAGAGTTTTCAAAAATTGAAGGGAATATTGACAAGTGCGTCAATATTGAGTATTGCATATCCAAATGAATAATTTGTTGTGTGCAATGATGCATGCAAGGAAGGACTTGATGGGGTTCTTAGTTAAAGGGACCATGTGTTATGTTGTGAGTCCATAAAATTAAAATAGCATGAGAGGAATTGTTCCACACATGAATTGGAGTTCGCAACGATTGTACATGCATTGAAAATGTGGAGGAATTACCTTATGGGTAAGAAATTTGAGCTAAGGAAAGACTACTGTGGTTTGAAGCATTTGTTTGGACAACCAACACTAAATGCTAGGAAAAATAGATGGTTGGAATTTCTGAGTGAATATGACTTTTAAATTAAGCACATATAGTTAAAGGAAAATCAAGTGGTTGATTCACTTAGTAGGAGAGCTCAGGAAGTTCATATTGTAGCCATTAGCATGTACAGGACAGATCTAAAAGACAAAATTGTTGCAACAACAAATTCAGATCATAATTATTTAAAAATAAAAGAGACATTACAAGAAGGTAATTTTCAGAAGAAATTTAAGTATTATGAGTTGAAAGAAGATGTAATTCTCATGTAAAAAGGTAAGGTGTATGTGTCGAATTCCCGAGAGCTGAAAAATGCAGTGTTGAAGGAGATGCATAATGTGCCATATGCAGGGAACCTAGGATATTATAAAAAAATTGCATCATTAAGAAGCCAATACTTTTGGCCAAGTGTTATCACTAGAAGTCACACCTAGACTATTGTAGATGTAAGCCTAATACCCATCAGAATTATGAATAATAGTTTATTTGAAAGTGTGGAAAATGGATGAGAAACTCAATTTATGATGTCAATCACAAAACCCTCAATGAAATACACACCATCAAGAAAGGCTTTGAATAGATTGAAATCAATGTTTAAATATATAAATGGAAGATAGAAGACTTAGCAAGAAAAGAAAAATATGTGTATTAGGTCACATCGGGTACGTCTGGAACACATATGGAAGAAATCTCATTGAATAGTAACCTCTTAATAAAAAAGAGAAAACACTTTGATCAACTTTCATAAATTACCAACAATAAATCATTTATTGTAATAAGATAACAAGCATCATGATGAATCCTTCACTAGAAACTAAAACCAAAGTGAGATAGAACAGAAATGACAGTAGGAATGTAATGGATCTTTCACTATTAAATATTCTTGAGTCAGGTACCTACATCAGGAAAACTCTATTACAATTTTAAACTAAATATAAGAGATCTTCTACTTAACCATTTGAACCCGCTTAGATAGGTGGCATCCCTCCTACAACCTGGATTTATCAGACTGTTAGAGTTTGCAGTGCCTTTGAAAACACACGCTATGAACTTTATTGTAGATGATGATTTAAAATTTTCTCCCAAACAATGAACTGGGTCATGCGGATTTTTTGTCAGAAAGTCAATAATATAATGATTCATCTCCGCAAAATAATTTCAAATGAACCTATATAAGCATTTAAAATTTATCATGAAAAAATACTATGATGTGTACTAATTCTCTACAAACTATCCCACGACTACCAGTTCACTGTGCCTTTGATAGAACGTGATGCGAAGTTTCATGTAGGTGCATTTTACATTCAATTGTTTTTCAACTTTTAAAACTTGCACACAAAGTTGGGAAACCTTTTAGAACCTGCTACAATCACTAAAAACAATAAGATACCCCTTTCCATGTTTCCAAAGCATAATGATATGTGATTAGTGCATGAGGTACTTTCTTGATTCATTGTGAACTTTCAGGTGAGTTTGCAGCATGTCGGTTTAACACATGATTTGACCCTCAAACGGTTAAATATGACATAAGGAACCTATGTACACCCCTATACATCCTATGTGATAACAGCAGGAATGAATAAAGATGTGGCTAATTACATAGAAAAATGTCTAGAAGGTTTTTTATAGCCATTGCCCATTTTAGAATGGAAGTGGGAAGTAGTTATAGTCGATTTTATTACTAAGTTTCCCAAAAAAGTAAAGAAATGTGATTCCATCATGGTGGTGGTGGATAAATTTAATAAAGAAACACATTTTATTCTAGTAAACACTACACACAAGGAAACAAATATTGCAGATATCTACATGAAGAAAGTTGTTAAGCTACATGGAGTGCCTAAGGCAATAGTTTCAGACAAAGATTCAAAGTTTACTTCCAATTTTTGGAAGGGTTTATTCAAGGGATTTGAGGAAAATTTAAATCTTAGTACAACATATCATCCAGAGTCATATGGAAAAGTAAAAAGGACTAATAGGATAATTGAGGACATGATTAGAATGTATGTGATGGATCCTTCATCAAAGTGGGAATATCATATTCATTTAGTTCAATTTTCCAACAAAAATGAGTATCAATCCTCATTGAAAATGAGTCCATTTGAAGCATTGTATGGTAGAAAATGTAACACTCCAATGAGTTGGGATAATCTAGTAGACAGAACAGGTTTTGGGCCAGAAATGTTAAAAATGATGGAATATTAGATGGAAAAGATAAAGCAGAATTTGAAGGCTTCCCAGGATAGGTAGAAAATTTATGTATGTAGGAACAACGTTTTCAAAGATTTTAAAGTGGGATAACATGTGTTTTTTAAAGTGAAGGAAAAGAGAAGTTCACTAATATTAGGAATATTCCCGAAGTTGGAAGCAAGATATTGTGGGCCTTTTGAAATATTAGAAAAGATAGGTCCATTTGCATACATGTTAGATTTTCCTTCATCCATGAGAATGCATAATTTATTTCACGTTTCATTTTTAAAGAAATATGTTCCTAATCCTAACCATGTAATTGATTGGAATGTGATCCAGGTCAAGAATGAAGGGCATTTCCAGGTGGAAACAGTATGCATCCTAGGCTGAAAAGTCAAAGTGATCAAGAACAAAGCCATAGGGTTGGTAAAGGTTCAATGTACCTACTATGGTCCTCAATATGCTAGATAGGAGAATGTAGAAAAAATGTAGGAAAAATACCCATTAAGTTTTGACAGTTTTTAAGAAAACATAATGGAAGACTCCATTTTGAGCAACTAGAGTTCTAGACCCACATCTTCGTGTCCTAGCCAACTATGTTGGGACCTTGATAAAAGAATGTCTCATTCCTTAGTTTATTCTTGATAAAAATGTGGTACATCCCTAGGTTATACCTGAAAAATGAATGGTGTACTCCTAGGGTCAACAAGTTGAAAGGAACATGAGATTATGGTTGGAGCGGCTATTGGAGTTGTAAAATTGCAGAAATTTATTTTCTAATTATTGTGATGCAAATTTTCATATATGTATATCGACATAGAGTGGATTGAGGATGAAACAAAATTATAGGGGAGGGGAAATGTAACATCCCCATTATAATCCATGTTTTGATTAATGATTATGTAGATATAATGTGTCATGATGACCAAAGCGATGTAATATGCAAATTGTATTTCTTTGTTTTATTAATAAAAAGTGATGCCAGCTACTAAAGGGACATGGAAAAGATATTGGGGATGAATTAATCCATAAGAGAGGGGAGTGACTAGGATAATTTTCAAGAGGAGTCCAAGGGGGGAATACCGATGTATATTAATTTAACCCATTTTCCTAAAATTTCTATTTGTATATGAACATTCCCATTTTTTATTGAGTGTTCCCAAAGCCAATCATTGAATACATGTAAGAGGGTGAGTGTGCGTGGTCACATAAAAAAAAGTTATTGGGCACATGAGGGATGCATACAATCATCATGGGGAAGAATGTGAGTCAAGAAAGGCAAGCCATGAGATGAAATTCATATGGGTTGGGACAACAATTTCGAATTAGTCAAGTTTTGTGCATGAGAGCCAAGGAGAGAGAAATAAATAGAGCTTGAAGCTGATGAAACCATGGAGGGAGAATCCTATAGCATATTGGAGCATAATTGGAGCAAATTGGAGATGGAAAAATGAAGAGCCAATTTGTCAGGCTTGAGAGTGAACTCTTGTGTGAGTTGCAGTAAAACAACAAGTGTTTGATGTTGGTTTGTTGATAGCTTTCCTAACAAATTTTTCCCTTGAGTTCCTAGCTGAGAGATTCCTAGCTTCCTATGCTAGAGAGATCCTGGTAAACAAATGGGACACTTGAGGGAATGATATCACTGAAGGGGTACATTCCTTGGGTTGGACAGGTCAATAGGAAGAGAGCTAGTGGAAAATTGAGATAGTTGTAGGAGAATATCAGTTGGGTTGAGAGTTTTATGAGATGTGAGTGGACTGTGAGAGGACACAATCTTTTTTGGATTACTAGCCTCAGCTCGGGGGTTACTAGCTATTGCTATTTGGAACAACTAGTCTATGATTGGGTGGAAAGTTTGTCCCAAGAAACTAGTTGCACAACTGTTGTGAATATATAAGTGGTTTATCTTCTTGTTATGTTAAATTATGTGTTCAATTGTTGTGCATGAACTCTGTGTATTTGGAAGTGATTTATATGTTGTTGTAATGAGTTTTTTAGCTGTGTTTCATGTTGATTATTAGTATGTTGTAGATGCATCTATTTCTTTTGGTTATATATAGTATCTAAATTTGTTTTAATTTGTAGCTATAAGCTACATAAAATTTGCTAACAGTAAAATAGTTAGGTTAGTTAACATAAATTTATTTTTTATTTTTATTCCTCACCATTGTGTCCCTTAGTTGGGCTAGGGGACGTTATAAACCTAGGTATAGAATTTATGCATGAACGTAATGCTCACAAATTTCCTCTAGATCTAGCTATTGTTGAATCTCTTTCAATAGGTGGATAATAAATAATCTGATGGATTTTTATCATGTATTTCTTAACTGAACAATATCGAATCTTTCAATAAAATGAAAGGTTTGGTATTCTTCAAATGTTTGTTGTTATTCTTCATCCTTCTTCCCATTCCATAAATAATGGACATGTGTATTTCTTCTACATATAGCAGGAATTGAACCCGTGAGTTCACCAATTATGAGTTGCGTGATTTATCCATTCAATGATGGATGTCGAATAAAGATCATCAACATATTCATTCTATAATATGAGTATAAAATCAATTACGAAATTGGGTAGTTTGGGACCTATTATCACTCCAGGAAACTCTCCTAGGCTGTAAGTCGGAGATGCCTGGTAACTAACTCTTTTTGGAAATATTTTCTTAATATTTGATGTGGTTTTGTGGATCAAAATGAATATCCAAGGGCTGGACTGTGTTTTCAAGACTGTCTAGAAATACGAAATCTCACAAGGCCTTCTAGTCATGCAGTCAGACAAAGTTTGATTAAATGAGGGAAGAAATCAGCTATTACACCAGATTACACTTCATACCAACAAGTACAATGGGTTTAATAACCAAGGAAATAGATTATGATCATCAACTAAAACAATTAACCAATGAGATGACAGTCACTGCAAAATTGACTGAGCATCAGCAAAGAACTTTCACTCATAAACTATAAGAAAACAGAAGAGGAGAATATGACCACCCAACTGAAAGAAGCTTGAAAATTTTCATATAATAAGAATAAGTCTGTGGGTTACAGAGACAACATCATAGTACTCAAAATCGAACCCTTTAGAGCTCCAAATGTATTTGGCTTTATAGCCTCTTACAATCAGTTTCAGATCCTAAAACAATGGATCTGATATTCTAAAAATAGAAAGTCAAAACTAATTCACAAAAGATAAGGAGAGCTCCTCAAGATGAGGTCAACCTCTATCTTTTGGTCTTCAAACATTGGTTGAAAGTTTATGAAGTGTAGCCTAGCCTTCCAAGGCTCTTTGATCTGTCCCTTTGAAAGTGGAATTCGAATTTGATGATGTGTGCCAAAAATCCCTATCATTTTTCCCTTGAAAATCACTAAATCTAGTAAAAAAATGCCCTTTTGACTTTCATCTCCAAGAATGGCCTTCAGATTTTGATTTGAGAATTCATAACCAGCTTATTGAAGAAGGATTCAAATCATTCAAACCAAAAAATTCTTGATCTGGGAGAAAATTTGGCTATTCTGGCCATGACAGCTTTCAACAGCGCACTTGCCTAAAAAATCTGCTCCTGCGCTATTGAAAGTAGCCACTTTCCACAGCTAACTAGTCAAAATTCTACCTTCTGCGCTGTTAAAAGCGGGCAGATTTTCAAAATCGAATTTATCGGTCATAAAAAGTCCGTTTTTCATGTTTAAATAGTCGATCAACATCTAGAGAATCTAAGATATCCAATGGTGTTTTCAGATCTTCATTTGGATCTTGGGAAGGGATTGAAAAGTGCCCTGCAAGTTTAAGTATCATTCTTTCCATTTGCAATTCAAAACTCTAAACGGTCTTTTGTGAACAATGTATGATATGGAACCAAAGATTTGATTTGATGTTGCCAGCCTGGGAGTACAGCCTCTGTTAGCTATTGATAATCTTGACTTTCCTCAGCGCGCGACTTTGTGAAAACCGCTCAATAGCTATGGAAA
The DNA here is from genome assembly GCA_009831015.1 of Picea engelmannii. NCBI lineage: Eukaryota > Viridiplantae > Streptophyta > Pinopsida > Pinales > Pinaceae > Picea > Picea engelmannii. The sequence continues at coordinate 629,049 of ML784309.1, forward strand.
GTATGCACTTTCAACATCGCACCTCTTTGTAAAAAGCACTCCTTAGTTGTGGAAAGCATGCACTTTCAACAGCGCATGACCTTTGAAAAACTATTCCTTAGCTGCAGAAAGCATGCACTTTCAACAACGCACGCTCAACTTTTGGACACACGTTATCTGATGAAAGTGTAAAATGAAAATTTTGAAAAGAAGACTTTATGGGTCAAATTGTTTTCTTAAGACAAAACCAAAACTTAAGTTTTACAGCTAAAAAGACTCAACAATGAATTGAGGAAACTATCAATAGCCATGCTATCCACCATAAAACCCGACCAAAATAACGGTGCTATTTTGGGAGATAACATCTGGCTCCAACTGGGATGGAGACCTCCCTGCGAGGTTTCCAAGAACCTAGTAGTTTCAGTAGCCTTTAGCATTGGGCATGGAGTCATTCAGCCTTTTCGGTGGTTAATGAGCACACACACGGGCTCGCCTAAACCACCGAAAACATAAACTTACCCAAAATCAAAACTTGATGAATCTTGATTACCTGTGCAAAAAGAATATCCCTCTGCTTTGTTCTGCACTTAAATTTCTTGGCGAGTGATTGATTTATCTTATTCTATTTCCCTAACATGTGAAGCTACTCAGGATTCACTTCTCATGTTGCTCATTAGATGGTCAATGTGTGCAACCTAGTCTTGCACTCTATTGCAGCAGTTTCCCATAAAATCCTTCAGCTTAGAATAGTAGACATCCTTTAAGTCTAAATCTTCTTCCTGGAAAAGACCTGCAAGAAAAGTTACATATGCAAAAGGAGGATAAAATGAATGGTAACATATTTTTGTAAAGCCATAGATCCAGTAGCCAATGCCAACCCCAGATGCCAGTAAGACACAGCCAGATGCAGATATGGTAGTGCACAGATGTAGTTGTCTATATATATTCAGCCCCGCCAAAGTTGATGCACCTTTTGTAGCTTCGTCAATTTCAGATAAAAAGTCAATCCCTGCCAAGTGCTGAACCCATTTAAATGGCCTTTGTGCTTGTTTCTCATCCTATGCAAAGTTGAGACCTGAAGACAGTTTAGCTATCTGATGAGGAAGTTCAATCCCAGTGTTATCTGGAAACAAGTTTATAAGAAAATTGTTCTCACTGCCTCCTTGCATACCATCAACCCCAACACAAACAACATGCATCTTTAGCAAGTATTCAAATTTCAGAGTGACCAATTTGCTAGGCTTTGTCCCACTAGTCAGTTCATCATCATAGACATGAACAATAATAGTAAGAGAGTGAACTTGATAATAACCGATTGCATCCACATTCTCCTTGATCACCGGAAATATTAGCTAAAGCATCCATAGTGTTTTCTTGCAAAGCTTGGACAGGTGCTCCACAGGAAAACTCCTTTGAAGGAACTAAAATTGCACTGATGAAAATAGGAAAGCCATCTACATCCACCAAAGATCTCTTTGCGCTGTCTAATCTAGAAGAAAGATCTTATAGTGCACCATCTGCTTCAGCACGAATAGATACATCATTTTCAGAACCCAAAAGCTTAAGCAGGGATTCAACAGAGCCAATCTCATTCACTATGTTAATGTAATATTGGTTTCTGCATGTAAAAAATCTGTTCTCAATGTCATATAGGTTCTACAGCAAAATCATTGAGGGCAAAGCACCAGACCCAAAACATACCAATGCAATGTAATTGAATGTTTCTAGATTGCTTCAAAAGAACAAAACAAATCTTGATAAGCATCTCCCGAATGAGATAATGCAGATGCCAGATTCAACCAATTTTTTCTGCTTACTTGACAATCAATATCCTTTAGATCCTGGAGTATTTCCAGCCAACGGGGATCCTAATTGTAGCATAAGAGGATATGCAGGACTGAATTCTTTATCTCCTCTGACACTAATCTTTGCAGCATAATCATCCAAAGTAGCTTTGATACCTTTCCAAATTTGCTCTTCTCCTTGTGAATCCAACCATAACGAATATTGCTTAGGTGTCAATTTTGTCCTCTGCATAGGAGATTCCAACTCATCTGGAACTCGAGAATAAATATGATGAAGGACCACACTGCGAGGTATATCTTGCAGGAGAGGACTGCTGCCAAGTTTGGTTGTTTCCTGAAAGAACAGGGTTTTTAAAGCTCGAAGGGCCCGGTAAGGTGCACCCAACTGTTACACCTGAAACAAGTTCTGTCCAACCACCAATTCTAACTCTGCCATATCCCTGGTCAACCATAATTTTCCTGATTCTGAAAGAGGCCTTACAAGAGCAGCATGTTGAACAAAGAAAGTTAGCACATGAGCAGTCATCTTTCTAGTAAGCCTATTTAAGAGCTTGCTCTTGTTTGTATCATCAAGAAAGCTCTCTTTGATATGAATCTAGCCTTGTGGACTAAAATGAAGTTGCAGTTCACCCCTTCGACATTTTCCATGGATACCAAAAGATAATCATTTCACAGTTAAACCGAAACCTGATGGTGAACATTTGTAACCATTCGAGCGGGCAGTACATTCTCATGGTTACAGATCTGTTTCCCAGAGTAGGAAACAAGCCTCTGCATAAAAAAATAGCTATTCCTCCTCCTTGAATCCCTGATATAATGCTTGAATCCTAAACACAGTACTTCATATTTCACCTGTTGTTGACCCAGGAGCGTGCCAACGCCTGTCAAAATGTCCTGCCGCTGCAACCTGAGGCAGTTGTAAGTGTTTGTGTTGAGATATCCAGGCCTGTCATTCAATCTCTTCTTCTCGGCAATCTTGTAGGATTTTTATCCAGTGGAAACAGATATGCTTTAGTCAAAGATGGGCATTCGTATGGAGCAACACTCTTTTTTTTTTGAAACAATACAGAGCTTCCCATCAACCATTCCATTTTTGACAAATGTTCGAACAACATATCCTGGAGCATTTCCACCTCCAACAATGACAAACCTGTATGATGAGCTGGAGTTTGACCATCTTTTGCCGCTTGAACAGATTTGGAACTGATTTTGCGCGCCTGCATGAGAGAATCACGGGATAGATCTGATTTATACCAGGAATAGCTCCACAGAGCCCTCTTTTCATCATGATCGATCCACCTTTATATTCTATCTTTGGGCGTTGAATATGACGAGCAATAAACTTTGAATGACATTGTGTTTCTAGTGACTGACAGGTGTCTCCATTGATATGCATTTTCGTGGGAATTGCTACAAATACCATGTTAATCTGTTACATAGCGACTGCAACGTGGACACTGTGTATTTTGACAATAATTTGATTATTAGTGAACTTGGTCTCAGACTTCAGATTGTCCAACTCCATTCTGTATAAGACACTTCTGGATAGCCATAAGCCATACAGGGTTGTCTTTCAAGATAATAACCATCAAACTCTATTTGGAACTGGCACAGGTGCTTGAAGGTGCACTGGACTAGAGTTCGAAGACATTATTGCAGATATTACCATGGATACACTGTATATAGATGATGGCCAACTGTGAATATGCAACATCAAGCGAACCAGTGGTACCGGGCTTCCCACATTCAACAATCTTATGGGCATCATTATATTGAGCTGTGAAAATGACAAGCGAGTCATGCAGTAACAATCTGCCCTCCTTCACACCTTGTAAGCAGATTTGGAAAGGCACTGCATGCACGATCTCCATGTAGCTGTACAAAGGCAATGTTAGTTGCATCACATGCTTGTTCAATCTCCTTGGCATCCTCTTCGACAAAAACTCCCACAGGCTCTGCTCCATGCTCCCTTGCAGCCATTGAAATTTCTTTTGCAACATTGAGTGACACCGATCTCTTTGATTTGGGCCATAAAATCATCCCTATGAACTTGGCACCTGCTTTGGCAGCAAGAACTGCACCATGGACAGTGGTAATCCCACACATCTTTACCAGAGGAATAGATTCATCAGAATCTACAGCCAAGTCTAGTGAAGAAACCATGCCTATTTAAGAATTTAATTGGTTCTGTGATCACCAATCCAGGATGAGCCACTGCGTGAGGCAGTGCTATGACTTGTCTCTCGTGTTGCCCAGCTCCAGGAGATGAGTCTGAAGCTCTTGGTATGGTAGTAGCCTATTGTTTTGCTGATAAGGACTGCCCTTCCTGTTGATGAGCATCACCCTTTGAATTTGATGGTATCTGTTGGGCAAACTGTCTTTGAAATCTTTCATATTCCTCAAAGGAACCTATCTTTATCTGCCCAATCTCTATTTGACCTACAGAAATAGATTGTGAAAAGTGCCCTTTATTATCTGACAGCCCCTCATCAAACAACGTAGGCTCTCCAACAACATTTGCCACAATTCGAGCTCAGTGAACTGGAGAATTTGATGGCTTGAATTATGATGCATGGTTTTCTTGTGACATGTAGAATTAAATTCCTATGTGACCTAGACTTTAAACATTTGAAAACTGTACTGCTTGAATGTTTTGGCTTGATGATAACTTATGTGTGACTTGTGATGATGACAGGTATTCGACATATTGACTTGGAATTTGACACTTGCTCTTGGGCATTGGTGTTAGAACTGAGCTTTGTATGGTTTGTGACTTGACTCATGGCATGATTTAAGGCTTAACTAAGTGACTGCAACATGGAGGGATGATCCAAATCCAGCCATTAAGCGTGAAAAGGGAGTTTATTTGCCTAATTAAGAAAACTGAAAGTAATTTACCTGCTGAGAGAAAGAGCTTATTCTTCCTATCTACTCCTACTCTAACTAGTAAAGGCAAATTGATCAAGTAAAACTGAATTTCCAATGAAGCCAAATGAGAAACTGATCTACTGACATCTTGTTTGATCTTGCCTTGAAAAATATTAGAAACCATAACATACAGAAATGGAGTTTGACAGGGCAATAGAACCAACCTTCCTTCAAAGACAGATTGACATATGTTCTACTCAAAGACTCGCAATATTCATCAAAAGGATCAGCGAGGCTGCAAAGAAAAACTTATTCCTGTTGTTTGAGATGAAAATCAGAAAATTTCTGTATATTCTCTTTCCCATGCAGGCTGGCACTTTCAGCTATCTGTAAATCTGAACATGGTTGTAGACTGATTTCTGTATTAATCATGGATTGTTTGATATCTGCTGCAGATTCTAAATCAAGAATGATGGATATCAGTGGCAAAGGCACGATCAGCTGCCTCTGAAGCTCTTGGGATACTAAATCCATATCAGCAATTTCTTTATCAAAATCTGAAGCATCCTTAATCCTATAGTAATAACTATAAGAGACATTTGAATCACTAACAAATGTGTCTGCAATATGATTATCGCCAACATTTTCACAATCGGAAGGAATACTAACTGAATGCTGGGTGTGAAATGCAGATTCTTTACAACAATTATCAAGAATAAGATCAGCTGAATAAATCTTCTCGTAATATGAATTGAAATCCACATGGAAATCCTTTAGAGAATGGATACTAACAGCCGGAAGGGATTGACACCATTCACGAGCATTTCCTTCTAAAGAAAATTTGAACAGCTTGATCAAGACATCTTTGTGAACAAAACCACGTTCAAGCATGCATTGATGAAAATTGAATAAGTGTTCACCGGGATGATCATACTCACTTCCTCTGAATCTGGGAAGATAATCATTCCATTCATTTATAGTTGGCACTGGATGTGGAAAACCGGCTATATCAGAAAAATCACAGAAAGCATACCTCTTAGCTAATATCTTTTCCATTTCATACCAGTGGAGTCACCAACATAATTCTGAATAATGGAGTCGCCACTGAATTCGTCCTCATGGAGTCGCCAGATAGATGATTACAACCAAATGATGTCCAGGCTTTGTCTATCATCAAAGATGGATCTATGTCGTCTCCCAAGGAAGCTGAGCTTCGATCTCCTCTCCCCGGCAATGGCGCCAATTTGTTATCACTCCAGGAAACTCTCCTAGGCTATAAGTCGAAGATGCCTGGTAACTAACTCTTTTTGGAAATAGTTTCTTAATATTTGATGTGGTTTTGTGGATCAAAATGAATATCCAAGGGCTAGACTGTGTTTTCAAGACTGTCTAGAAATACGAAATCTCACAAGGCCTTCTAGTCATGCATTCAGACAAAGTTTGATTAAATGAGGGAAGAAATCAACTATTACACCAGATTACACTTCATACCAACAAGTACAATGGGTTTAATAACCAAGGAAATAGATTATGATCATCAACTAAAACAATTAACCAGTGAGATGACAGTCA
>ML784309.1:636018-679228 GCA_009831015.1 Picea engelmannii
ATCTTCATTTGGAGCTTGGGAAGGGATTGAAAAGTTCCCTGCAAGTTTAAGTATCATTCTTTCCATTTGCAATTCAAAACTCTAAACGGTCTTTTGTGAACAATGTCTGATATGGAACCAAAGATTTGATTTGATGTTGCCAATCTAGGAGTACAACCTCTGTTAGCTGTTGATAATCTTGACTTTCCTCAGCGCGCGACTTTGTGAAAACCGCTCAATAGCTGTGGAAAGTATGCACTTTCAACAACGCACCTCTTTGTAAAAAGCACTCCTTAGCTGTGGAAAGCATGCACTTTCAACAGCGCATGACCTTTGAAAAACTATTCCTTAGTTGCGGAAAGCATGCACTTTCAACAGCGCACGCTCAACTTTTGGACACACGTTAGCTGATGAAAGTGTAAAATGAAAATTTTGAAAAGAAGACTTTATGGGTCAAATTATTTTCTTAAGACAAAACCAAAACTTAAGTTTTGCAGCTAAAAAGACTCAACAATGAATTGAGGAAACTATCAATAGCCATGCTATCCACCATAAAACCCGACCAAAATAACGGTGCTATTTTGGGAGATAACAGGACCCAATCACATTCTTTATCTCATACTTGATTCATGTCAATTATTAGAAATAGACATTTGATATAGTTCCACAACCGATTTTTTTTTTTGAGATTTGGTTGGGAATTAATCATCGATCTTGGTTTTATCCCCTGTCAAACGTCGTTAACCCACATACAAACATTAGCTTGTTTTTTCTTCTTGAAATAAATGACTGTAGATAGACACAATTGGTTTGTTTTTGGGGGATGGATGTATCCAAGTGGACCAAGGAAGTGGATTGTGAATCCACCATGCATGGGTTCAATTCCTGTCATCGCCCATAAAATAAGAGAAAAAACAGACTAGATTTGATTCAATGTCATTTTCATATTTCAGTGAAACAATTTCTATCCATGTGTTATAATGGTATTGGTTGGTTGAAACGATATTTCCATTTATATTAAATCAATATTTTATAATATATTTATTCTATTCATTTTGATGAAAAATATGGGCAAAACGAAATGAAAAAAAGAAGATATTGGATAGTGAAATTGGAAGAGATACAAAGTTACCAAGTTCTATGCAATCCATGGACCAAATCCAATTTGGTAAGATTGTTAACTGAAATCCTTTCACACCGAGAGCGCCTTATAAGTCTCTTTGACCTTAGAATTCTCAGTACGTTTCTTTTATGAGATGTACGTAAAATAAATCCACATTTTTTGGTCAAAGGTATAGTATTACTTACATTATCAGTCGTCACATATCACTTCAATCATAAACATAGTATGGTTGATAGAAAAAAAAAATTATTTGGTGAAACTATTTCCTATACATATAAAAGTTATGGATCCTGGGAATGAAACAAGAGAATAATATTTGAAACCTTTCACTAAAAATTAGTTGATACTTTCATATATTTTCCTATATTTCCAATTGAAAATATCTTACAATCGATCCATAGAACATTCTGATCCCATTAGTTTCAATTCAGATATGATAGGAATATGAACAAGAAGGATGAGATGATCTCAGAGAATCAACGACTAAGAGAAATTCATTGGGAGAAGGATGAGATGATCTCGGAGAATCAAGGACCAAGCAAAAATCATTGGGAAAAGGATGAGATGATATCAAAGAATCAAGGATCGAGTGAAACTCATTCGGAAAATGATGAGAAATATATCAATTCAAATATCGATTTGACTCTCAATTCAACTGAAAATGAGTATTGGGAACTTGAAAAATATCTTTTTGATGATCCATTCACAAGAAATAAAATGGAGATTGAGCAACAAATAGAAATATTAATTCTTTTTTCTATTTTAAGAAAAGAAAAAGAAAAAAGAAAAATATAATCATATTTTTCCTCAAAGTTTTTATCAAAATATTCTCCAATATCTTGAGCGAAATAATTATTTGCAGAAGATCAAAGATATATGGAAGACAATTCCTTTCCATTGAAAAGGAAAATATTCATTGGGAATTTCAAAAAATCAATTCGTTAATGTTTTTTTTACATATTTCTAATAGATGAACCATGTATGGGTGGTCCTAGTGCTACTGAGAAGCCCATTAAAGATTTCAATTTATCCAAAAGTTTATTGAAAAGGAAAAAATAATTTTTTTCCCAAGATTTAAGGGATTTAAAATCCTATTCATTAATGAATAGGATAGTTGATCTATGGAAGATCAAAACATATTTTGAAATTGAAAATCCTTCCTAAAATTGTTCTATTTCATCAAATCGCGGATCTATTATTCTTAAAAATCCAAGTTATATGCATCGATCCGAATCTATAAAGAGGAATTTGAATATACCTTAGAATCTATCTTCTGCATTTTGTGGTCAAAGAAAAGGACAATACATATTTACAACAATTTTTGATCGAAAATGAAAAACAATATTCTGGAAATGATAGATTAATTCACTTGATCAATAACTAATCCTAGTCAGGTTCATGATGAAATTTCTTTTGATATTCATTATCACATGAATAAACTATATGAACTCAACAAAAATGGATCGTTGAGATCGGATCGGATCTTCAACCATAGAGATAAATTGAAGAATCAATATTTATTGGTCCTATTCAATATTATTGATAAAGATGATGAATATTTAGATAAAATAATTGACAAATAATTGAGACAAATCGAATCCAAAAATCACTTGTTGATAGGAAATCCTCTTAACGATTATAGAACTTAAGATTTGAATTCATATGAAACGATTCTGTATAATATTATCGGGTATTCGAAAAATGTATTCAATAGATTCTATTTTTTGAATAGGTCAGTCACAATTTAAAGGATCAAATTCAAACAAATTGGGTTGAAAATGAAAGTTTTAATAATGTAAATAAAGATACAATTGACTCGTATTCATCAAGTTGGACAAAAATTCATAGATAATCATTCAAACCTTCTATTATTCGAATGGATAAACATATCAACTGGAATTTGAATCTGTACTATTAAACATAATACTTTAAGAAATATTTGAAACATGTTTTTTCTAAACAAAACTATTTTCGAATAGTGTTCGATCTAATTGGATCATGTACTAATACTAACAAAGATTCAATTGGTTGGTATCTAGGTCCCTGTGATGTCCCCTAACCACCTACATTCCATGCAACAACACTCTATAAACATACTTTTCTCTCTGATACCAATTTGTGACATCCCCAACCACCAATAGGTCGGGTAACATCACTCGTAAACGTTCTTATGCTCTGATACCAATTTGTGACGTCCCCAACCACCAACAGGCTAGGAAACATCACTCGTAAACATAATTCTTCTCTAATACCAATTTGTGACATCCCCAGCCACCCAGGTCGGTCCATGCTACTCCAGAAAACTATCATGCTTGAATATACAAAGTATATATATCTAATGCAATTTTTAACTAGACATAAACATTATGTTCATACATAGATTAATGCGGAAGTGACAATAACACATAAAAATTAATAGTTGATTTACATGCAGTAATCATAGGCCAAACCCATAAATATAACATCATATATAAATACACAACATGTAAATGAACAGAGGATTGGTACTTATCTTTTAATTGAATTACACTAACTGTGTGGAGATCTTTTATGAACCTCCCAGCCTTAGACCACATTTCTCATCACTCTCAGTAGTGGGTCACCTATGAGTTGGGACTAAGCTCCACTGGGCAAGGAATTCTTAGGATAGGCAGGGACAATAGGAAATTGCACAGTACAACAGGAAGGATTTCCTCCAAGGAGACACTTACACCCATAGCTCACAGACTCTCATTCCCCACAAACTTGTTCCACCCTAGGAGTGTACACCTTCACTACCACATGGTCCATTGGTTCCTACAAGTCCCTTTACAGGGCTTCAGCAACAGGATGGATTAGGAATTCTCAGAGTTTTGTAGCTGGCACTGGACTTCCTCTAGGAGAGCTAGCTTCCTTAGCACATAGGTGTAGTGATGGAAAAAACAGAAACTGGACATGGGTAAACAGTACTAACAAGACAATACATAGGAAACCCATAGGTGCAGGTACATCGAGGGTATAAAATTCATCTTGTAGCTGAGGTTTAGGTGGTTTATGAATTCAATAATGGCGGACAAAATGAGTAAATGTGTGCTTGCTTAGTGTCTACATGAATGGGGAAACCATGGCCAACAAAGAGAGAATGGTGAGTATCGTCTGAATGGTGAGAATCACCCCGAGCTAGTGAGAGCACCCCCATAAAAATACATGGGGTTTGGATGACAGTTGAATCTCCAGGAGCATGTTTTCCCCCCACTTTGAAACCATCCCACCCCTAAAGGAACTTAGGATAATTAATATCCTCTTTACAACTTTTAGAATAAAAATTATATATTATTCTCTTGGGTTTAAGCTCTTAATATTATCCCCTCTTTCCTAGACTCTTAGCCCCATCCCTTTTCCTACCCAGTGGAGCTTAGTCCCCCATAACTCTTTATTTTTGGTCGGTCTACATGTAACGATGTTTTTATATTAATAATATGAATATTTACATCTACAAAACAGGCTCTTGACCTAATCAACATGTTGGAAAACATATATATTTCTAAACTTTAAATAGATTTCATTCCCATTTAAAATAAAAACACCATGCAATTGATTCTCACCATCGATGAAGTCCTCTGTCTAATCAAATGATACTAATATCTTAGGATTTTTGGAGCCACCTACTCATTAAAACATCAAATCACTAAAGATTGTTTTCGAAGTTTCGGGTTTCAAAGTTTCATACTTCAAGCATTTCAACATGTTTCACCTTCAAAGTTTCGATACGTGAAAAAGCCTTCGAAAGATCCTAGCCACCCTATACACATATACCTTCCTAAGATTTAACATGTCACTGCAGGAAGAAGCCCTTCGGGAAAGTGACAGAGCTCTAACTTGTAAATCTACGAAACACAAAGTCTCAAAATATTAAACCTTGGTTAAATAAACTAATATCGATTAAAAGTAATTAATAGCTTCACACACTCGGAGTTCAGATATCCATGATCCATCACATCCTAAATTCACAAAACCCGAACTCTCGAAATGCCTTAAGAGTTAAATAGAGTTAATTAAAGATTAAAGAAAATTAGCGAATAATTAATTACTTCATGGTTTCAAGCTTCAGAAATCATATATCGAGTTGTTATCAGATACCCTGAGGTCTGAAGGCCCGAAAAGAGTTAAGGTTAAATATGATTAATTAACAGGTTAAACACTATTATCTCATGTTAATTTTTCATTGAATCGTAATTCGGGTAAATTCAAATTTCATCTATGCATATCCTGATCACGAACCACCAACCATTAATGGAATTAATAGTCGATCTAGGGAAAATGATTTCAAATAAGATCTTGGATCACTGCCCAAAGTCTTCTCATCAAGGAAAGTAAAGACATTGTCAGGGAAGGTATACACAAATTGATGCACTTAAGGTGAAAAAGATATTGCATTCTGAATTCCATTCACGTTCTTCACAGAGAAAGCTTAGAAAGATAAGAAATTTTGTGCATTTGTTGTGACAGGTAACACGGTGCTGATTTTACTACTATCATGGCTCCGCGGAAAATGGTTAAAGGGATTGGTGAGAGCTCGAGACAAAAAACAGATGTCCTCTCGGACACATCATCGAGAGCTGTGGAGACCATAGAAACCTAGACACGGGTCTGTGATATCCTACAATACGATTTGAACAACTATCCAGAAGAGTCAGATTATGAGGGGGTCGAAACTCAGGCGACGAAGCTCAAATAAGTATCCCAATCAGAGCTTCATAAGATAGACATGTGACCAAGACTTATGCCATATAACGAAATGATAGGATGGGCCCTGGAGAACATTGATGTCATGACCATGACCATCTACAATTCACATAAAATTGTTGTTGGATATTTCTTCCCAGAACATATACAAGTGATGTAAAAATTGTCGCCAACTTTTAAACACAGTTATAATTTCGTTTTCTTAAAGGAGTTCGATGAAGAAGAGTGCCCACAAGGTGTAAATAATTACCCTGACTTGATCAAATATTGGTGGGCATGCCCTGAGAAATTTAGAGTAGACACCCATGGAATATATGCCACTACATCATTAGATGCTCATATGATGTATGTGGCCATGATGCTATGTAAACTTTTCAGGAGAGAAAACTATGCCCACTTCCTATTATCATGGGTACCTATCATGCATGAAGTTGCATAGGGTTTTTCCTTCAATTGGGCCAAGATATTATCAGACAGTCTAGCAGAGGAAATCACTGAATATCAAACATTGAAATCCAAAGGATGACCTTCCCCATTTTACATGTCGGCACATCTTATGGATTTCATTTGTTTTATCACACCTTTTCCACTGATGGGCTGGAGCTGGGCACCAACCAATGTTGAACCAATACATCTTTATCATTCGATGCTATGGGAAGATAAATATAAAGATTTCTTCTATGAAATATGAAATTATGTGGTGGTGTCAATGTATATCTCTATATATGGGTTCCCACCTCCTAGGATTTCTGGCAAAATAATGACCAACCTAGGGAAGATAGAGGATTGGTACATTGAAGAGCATTTCTCTTATATCAGGGTTTTTTGTTTTTTGGTTCCTCCACATGCCTTGCCCAATTTTCTATCAGATCGATTGGTGTGCTGAGAAGTAGTGCATCAAAATGTTCTTGGGGGAATTAGTAAGAAACTGAATTCAGTGTAGAAAAATGTATGGCCCACCTTTCCGTTGCAGAATGGTATGTTTTTGTTGCTATATTTTGGCCACTCGAAAGTAGAGGCCGCAACCCTGGAGGAAATCAATCTTTTCAATATTTAGTTCAATAAAAATGATCCCGAGAAGATCTTGGGGAATCACATGGCCCTTTACAATTTGGAAAGATACGATCATGAAGATTCTCCCCAGAATGAGATATTTCGAGGAGTAAGATCCTATCGGGAAGTTTTGAGTCGAGTCCAAACTTTGGGTCCAGATAAATTGGTCAAATTCTATAATTTCCAAAGAAACCGAAGAAATGCCTTCATAAAGTCTTGCAGGGAGAAACCCCAACACCTCCATCTACAAAGAAAATTGAGGTCCAGAGTTTAGAAACAAGGAGCTCCAGTGGACAAGATGCTCAAGAAAATTTGGAGAATACTAAGGTTTTGACTCAGAAAGGAGACACCACATCGACAAATCCACCAACTGATCAAGCTAAAGCTCAGAATGAGACCTTGATGAAAAGGGGAGAAGAAAATCCACTGTCCACACCAAACAAATCAGGTACCGACACAGTCGGGAAACAACCATCCACCGAGATAGGCAGTCCTATCCAATTTATCACACCTTTATAGTTCAATAGAGGGAATTTGAGTGTTGAAGTAGTATTCATAGAAAATCTTACGCCTATTTTGGTCGAAGAGATGCCTCCTTCCAACTTCTTCTTCAGCAAGAAGAGGAGGCTTGTAGTAAAAAGAGAAACACACCAAAAGGAGGGTATGACTATCAAGAGACACAAGGTGCTATTGGATGGACATGCCTCAGAAGAAACAGACTTCTCTATGGAAGTGGCAGGCTCATTGGGTGCTTTTACCACTGCAAATCATTATTCAGTTGGGAACCTAAAGGAGGAACTGAAACAGAAGGAACTATTGGTGAGCCAATTGAAAAATCAAGTAAAGACTGTGGAACAAAATGTCAAGAGTGATATGAATAAGGGTTTTGAGCAGATTAGAGCTTGTGACATACAGAAAATTCAACAACTAAAATTCAGTCTCGACGAAATGCATAAGAACACAAAGGCAAGTAGAGAATGGGACATTTAGTAGGGAGAGTTGGTTAAACAAATACAGGCTAAAATAAACTTGACTGAGAACATGGTTGTAGATATGGTGGTTTTCCAAGCCCAAGTGTTTGAGGTGCGCGAGAAACTCGAATCAGCACAATAAAGCCTTTTCAGTAAGGTAGAAGTTGTCCAAAACCATTTTCAGGTGATAGACCAATCCTTAAATAAAATTTTCTTAAAGAAGAGAGAGGCCATCACTGCTTGAGTTACTTTCCAGGAGGCATTTGTGTCATCAGCAAGAGAGGAAGTAGTCATGGTCTCTATATTGTCTCTTTCAGAAAAAACTAGAGGCCATATAATACTGAAAACCTGGGAGGCTAACATAGTTGAAAGTAAAATATTAGCTAAGGAAGTGAAGAAATCTTGTGAAGAAACATTTCATTCAATCGACAAAGAGTCATTAGGCCTCGAAAAAGATAATATCTCTGAAGTCCTAGGGCACGTTTACATAGAAAAAAATCAACTTAATTTCAGGACAAACATGGAAGAGGCTTGGCCTGAAATCTTGCAGTTGAAACAAATTGATATTACCCAGATTCATAAATTGATAGTCGATCCTAGTATGTGGCTACAGTCTACATATTCAGAAGATGGGAGAATGGAAAATAGGCTACCTCACATAGAAAATAAGTTGTATACTTTTGAGGTGAATGACACAACTGAGCCATCCCGATTGGTGGTGGAGTTCGTAGGCAAATGTGTACAATGCATCGAGAAAGGGAAAGCCAACACGTCTAGGAACAAGTGAGACGACGTGGGAATATCATGTACTCAGATCATGATTAGAGACCACCTATTTCTGAGCTGGAGAACAAGAAGGAGAAACGTCTCTGCCAGGGTGGTGAAGAGACAGGGGAGATGCAACTGAAGTGTTTCAAATTTCACATATTGTAATATTTACTATTTTAGGAATAAGGAGAATTCCAACCACTTAGGGTTGAGAATATTTTGTATAAATACACAGTCTAAAGACTTAACACAAAGTTTCTTCTTTCTGTATTGTAACTAAGAAAACTCATCCTTTTGTGAGTATTAATACAAGTGTAGACAAGGATTCCAAATCTTGTGTAGTTTGAGTTATGTGCTCCTTTTGTATTCCATGTCTCTAGTTTTCTTTGTCACTCCTTGATAAGTGAGTGGTTGCAATTTAGTATAACATCTATTGTAATCATGTTTTATCAGTTATTTGATAAGTGAGCAGTTTTTCCTCTGTATTTTCTATTAGTAAATACAAGACCTGCAAGCTACTTGGATCACTGTATTTTATATACTTTCAAGGGTGCATTCTATATTTTCTCCTACTATGAACAAGATAAGATTCATCTGTCATTGATGCCTCATTTTGTTGAACAATTTTGTAAATTTCTCCTTCATTATTTGATTTTATTACTCGACTCAGACGATGAAACACAACCTCTATCCTGTTCAGTTATTAATTTCATTTGAGGGTTAATTCTTATATAATTAACGGAAGAAAAAGAACCTTTTAAAACATTCCTTATATTCTTGATGCCTTGACATTACTCTTTGAGCCTTAAGTGTAATCTTGGGAACAACATCTTTTTGGCGTCGTTGTCAGGGACGGGGAAACGAAGTTATTTTTCCCTGGGAGAATGACATGGTAAGTTTCTCTCTTTGATAGTGAACAAAGATTGAACATAGTAATAAGGCTAATTTTTATCTTTCACTTGGTGACTCCACTATAGATAAACTGCCATTCAATAGAAATAATACCAAGAAGAACCCAGACGATCAACAAACTACACCCGTATTTGATCCCAAAAAGTTGTTAAAACCCAAGGGAGACCTCAAGTCTACTACCTCATCTTCAGGTAAGAAGTATCAACCCAAAATAACTCAAGTAAATAATCATCTTCCGGTCAAAATATTAACTCTTGAAGAAAATTTTAAACAAACGCTTCCTACAGAGGATTCTACTAGAGAAATTGCAATAATGATTGAGATTGACTCGTCTGATACTCTAAAATGTCTAAATAAAAGATCCCCATCTATACCTTCTATCGTTAATTCTCTGTCTACCCCATCCTCACCCAAAACCAAGGTTTATGTTCTTAGAAATCCTGATAAGTACACCCTATACCTTGATTCGTCTCTCGTTGGTTCACCTATATATATGTCCTGTAAGTCTGAAGAAGCTAGTCCATGTTTTATGTTCCATCCTCTTCTAGATTTCACGCCTTATACTGACCATTTTCAAGTTTTTCCCTCTCTACACCCCGAGGAAGTTGAAATTTCATTTCTTCGGTCCTTAGAAGTTTATGAAAACCCTCTCTTTAACTACCGAAGTTCATCCCCTCAACATCAAATGGCTGTTGTTGGAGGAGGCGGTGCTGAAGGTGGTGCTGGAGGAGGAGGTGGTTAAGGAACACCACCTCCACCCCATAGAATTTTTTCCAAAGTGACATCTAGATACGCTCCTTTAATCCTTCCCCCTGTCCTTCATGATTTACCAGAAAATTATATGAAAAAGTTACCGAAATTAACGGGAGAAGGGGACTTAACGGCCACAGAACACATAAATGTTTTTGACCGATTCCCTGACATCCTCGATATTGAGCATGAAGATTTTTACTTGATAATCTTGGTGCAAACTTTCGAAGGAAAAGTAAGAATCTGGTTTCGAGGGCTCCTGATAGGTTCTATAACATCTTATGACGTGCTAGAAAATGCATTTTTAAGGAAGTGGGGAGAAAAGAAAGATCACTTGTATTATCTGACGAAATTTGGGGCCCTGAGGAAAAAGAATTCAGAGTCAGTCTTATAATTCACCCAAAGGTTTAAAAAAATCTATCATAATATTCCAGCAAAAGTTAAACCCTTTCAACCCGTAGCTAAAGTGACTTTCGCAGGGGATTTCAAGCCCGACTTTGCCCTAATTTTGAGGGAAAGGAGATCTGCTAACCTCAGAAGAATGCAAGACGATGCCATTGAAATCGATTCAAACATGATTGCATCAGGTAAACTAAAATAAAAGGCTATTACAGGAGCGAAAGAAACTAAACGCTTTAGGAAACAAGCTGGACTCTCCGGATCTGGGAGGTCCACGGAGGATAAAATGGATGACATGGCTAAGATAATCAAAGAGTTATCCAACAAAATATCTAGAATGGAACTAGACCAAGATAAGCCTGATCCATTTTCCAAGAGATATTTCAATAGGAATCCCAAACCTCAGATCCAACAGAGACCAGTAAAAAATGAGGATCAGAAAATCAAAGCCCCTTTTAAAACATAAAACTTCATGCAAAGTGATGACATGCAAGACTATGAGGGGTTATATGAAGATATAAACAATGTCAGTGATGACGACTGAGAACCTCACCTAACCAGACAGGATTACAAAAAATTGTTAGACAAAGAACCCCTGTTTGGAAATGAGGAAAGAATAAATAATTTGGGAGAGTCTGAATATCAAGGAATCATTGAATCTATAATGGTCGAGCTTCAACATAAATATAATTTAAGGCCTAGAAATAAAAATTCTATGACTGCTCCACCGAAGAATATCTTGTCGAGAAATATAACTAATGAGGAAGCTCAACCATCCAGTGAAACACAAGATGCCAAAACAAAAACAATCGAAACAAAAAAAACATAGACTAATAGGCCAGAAAAGAGAGAAACATAGATCCCAACCAAAGAATCCAAGAAGACAATTGGAAATTTCAATCTGGAAAGCGAAATTAATAAAATCAAAATTCTAGTACCTCTGGTTGAACAGGCTAAAAATCCGACGTATAGAAAACAAATTGCCAAGATGATAAATTTCTTGGATGTTGAAAGACATGGGGATACTATTAATTTAGAAGATGATAGACCTACGATAATGTTTGGTCCGCATATTGAAATTGCCAAAGATCCTGTCACTCTTTATATTACGCTGACTGTACATGATCACCTACTCCATAACTGTATGCTGGATTATGGAGCCTCACATAAATTAATGCCTAAAGTTATTATGGAAAAACTAGGTATTGAGGTTACTAGACCCTAACGAGATTTGTATTCTTTTGATTCAAGAAAGGTTAAGTTCCTCAATATGATTAAAGATTTGGTGGTTAATATTGCGAAGATCCCTGTGAATAGAATTCTCATGGATGTAGTCATTGTTGATGTTCCTGCGAAGTATGGTATGTTGTTATCCATGTCTTAGGGTGAAAAAATCGAAGGATCACTTCAATTGGACATGAGGTATGCTACAATCCCGATTTTCGGTGGACAGTTCACTCGTCTATACAGAGAAACTAGTTTGGTGTATACTGTAAGTGACCCACATAACCCAAATAATTACCCAGTATATGTCATCGATCAACATTTAGGGAATTGTATATTATCAATTGATGATCATTTCGATGCATGTACAGAGGAAATTTGTACATAAGACGAAAAAACAAACAAACAAAAATGTAAATAGTGTAGGACTTTGGAAAATGTTTTTTGATGGTGCTTCCTCTTGGGAAGGAGCAAGAGTTGGGGTGTTGTTTGTAGCACCTGATTATGAATTCATTATTCCTTTTTCATACAGACTACAATGGGACATTGAATACACTAATAACGTATGTGAATATGAAGCTCTTGTCTTGGGGCTAGAGGCTGCCAGGAAATTGAAAATTGAAAATTTGATAGTTTATGGTGATGCTGAATTAATTGTAAAATAGATAAGGCAACAGTATCAAGAAAAACATCCAAGGGTAAGGTCGTACAGGAATTGAGCCTAGGATTTGATAGAAATTTTTTTCTCATTGTTTAATATTTATCATATTCCCAGGGTATAAAATCAACAAGTTGATTCTCTAGCGAAAGCAGCTACTACTTTTATGCCACCTATTGTCCTGAAGCTAAAATATCACATATAAATGAGGAACATGCCTTCAATACCAAATAATGTACATCATTGTTCGGTATTTGAAGACGATGAGAAGATCAAGCAATTCCTAGAAATGGTTGATGAATTTTATAAAATGCACATCGACCAGGAAAATTAGAATGACCCTACTTGGATCATGCAGGAAGGTGAAGATCCTCAAGAGTTCTAGGATAATATTGCTAATCACTGCATGTTGGTGCTGAAAAAAAATCAGATTCCTAAGGGTCTGATTCCTTTAGAAATATTATTTGATCAGGATGATATACCCCTAAAGTCTACCTTGCAACCTCAGCTTGAAGAGGTTGAAGATTGTGATATTGGCACTAAGGAAAGCCCTAAACAAGTCAAAATATCTAAATACCTTCCACCCGAAATAAAAAGTAAATATGTTGAGTTACTCAAAAAATACAAAGACTTCTTTTCTTGGTCTTATGACGAATTGAAAACTTATGATACTCTTGTCATCGAACAAAAAATCCCTTTGAAACAAGGCATAAAACCTTTCAGGCAGAAACTCATACAGATAAATCCTATACTCTTGCATGTGATAGAAAGAGATGTAAAAACTCTCCTTGATGCAAATATTATTGTTTCACTCAGGTATTCTGAGTGGGTATCTAACTTAGTTCCAGTTCTAAAGAAAAATGACAAAATTAGACTCTGCGTAGATTTCAGGAACTTAAACAGATCATCCCTTAAAGATAATTATCCGCTCCCTAAAATGGAGCACGTTCTGGAAAAAGTGGTTAGGGCTAACATAATGTCTATGATTGATGGATTTTCAAGTTACAATCAAATTGCATTCCATGCAGATGATAAATAAAAAACCACATTGACCACTCCATGGGGTACATTCATGTACGATAAAATGCCTTTCGTTCTGGTGAACGTAGGGGCCACTTTCCAACAAGCAATGTACATTGCCTTTGTCGACGAGAGAGATAATTTTGTCGTCATTTATCTTGATGATTTAACTATTTTTTCTAACTCAGATGCAAAGCCCCTGGTACATCTCAAACAAACGTTCGAGAAATGCCAAAAATTTGGTTTGTCACTCAACCCTAAGAAATCCCATTTTTCAATGCAAGAAGGTAAACTCTTAGGCCACATAATATCTAAAGAAGGAATCAAAATTGAGCCGAAAAGGGTTGAAGCTATATATAGAATAAATATTCCTAGGAACAAAAAGGAAATCCAGTCTTTTTTAGGAAAAATAAATCTTTTAAGAATATTCATTCCCAACTTCATTGAAATTGTTAAATTGATTACATATATGCTCACGAAAGACAACAAGGTCAAATGGACAACCAAATCTAAATCATCCTTCGAATGCATCAAGAAAATGATAGGAGAAGCACCGGTGCTAGCCAACACAAATTATACGAAAGAATTCTTGATTTTTTCACTTGCCTCCAAACATACTATCATGATCGTGCTCTTACAAAAGAACGATGAAGGTTTCGAGTAGTCGATAGCATTTTTCAGTAAAAGTCTCAGATACGTAGAGTTGAGATATGATATACTAGAAAAACAGGCATACACAATGGTGAAATCCCCCAAAGATTTCAGGACTTATGTGCTTCATTCCAAGGTAATTTCCTATGCACCAACCAGTGCAGTCAAGGACAAATTGGTTCATCCCAACATTGATGGAAAAAGAGGACGATGGTTAGCCAAAATTTAAGAATTCGACCTTGAGGTAAAACCAGTCAAACTCGTCAAGGGTCAAGGCCTAGCTAATCTATTATCTGAATCAAATTTTAGAGCACCTGGAATAAATCATCTACAAACTTATGAGGACTTTCCATATATAGAAGAATTTGATGTACAGATACCTGAGACTCTGATTCAAGAAACATTCTCTTCCCCAGCTTCGTATGGTGACATAGTTTCATATCTCCTGACTCTTCAGTGCCCAAGAGATATGACTCCCTCTAAAGAGACAAAGTTGAAGATGAACGCAGTAAAATATTGCATCATGGATAGCTAACTGTATTGGAAGGATCCTATTGACTTTTTACTAATTTGCTTAGCAGAATCCGAAACGAAGAATGTCATAAATGAGTTTCATGAAGGGGTGTGTGGAGGACAACATGCTTGGAGGGAAACGACCTATACAATCCTAAGAGATGGATACTATTGGCCAAAATTGTTTACCGATGTGAATACCAAAGTCAGAGCATGCAACCCCTGTCAATTAATCTCAGGCAAGCAAAATCTCCCCTCATTACCCTTGATTCCAATCAAAACAGAAGCTATGTTTCAACAATGGGGTCTGGATTTTATCGGAGAAATCCATCCACATTCAAGTGCACAACACAAATAGATTTTAACCGTGACAGACTATTTCACTAAATGGGTTGAAGCCATTCTAACACGAAATGCTACAGACAATGTGGTGATCAATTTCTTAGAAGAAAAGATTTTATCGAGATTTGGATGTCCTCGGAATATAGTTACCGATAATGCCCAAGCTTTCAAATCCATGGCAATGGTCAATTTTTGTCAAAACTAAAACATTGTACTAGGACATTTCACAACCTATTATCCACAGGGAAATGGATTAGATTAATCATCGAATAAGATTCTAATCACGATAATAAAAAAGGTGCTGACTGAAAATAAGAAAGCTTGCCATGTTCATTTGAAATACGCTTTGTGGGAAAATCACATCAGCACTAAGAAATCAATAGGAATGTCCCCTTTCCAAATGGTGTACGGTATTGATGTGGTCCTCCCCATAAATATCTCTCTACTCGTGATGAAACTCTAGCAAGACACGAAGGAAGAGTTGAACGATGTTACCAGGAGAATAAACCAGTTAATCGAAGTCCAACAAAATAGGGCTGAATTGGATGAGAAACTTCAAAAATATCAAGACAACATGAAAGCTTTGTTTGATAAAGATAGGGAATTTCTCCCCGGTGACCTATTTTTGAGGTGGGATGAAAGAACGAAAGATGTAGGAAAGCACAACAAGTTTGATCACATCTGGTTTGGACCCTTCAAGATCACAACTTCTGAGGGAAAGAATTCATTCTTATTAGAGAACCTTGATGGGAAAATACTTAGCGCCCCCATCAACGAGCATTACCTGGAACACTTCATGCAATTATCAGTTTCCAAATTCTCATTGTACATACTAGTTTGATTTTCATGTTTTGATTTGCAATTTTTCGTTTCTTTGGTAATTGTTTTCTTTCACTGTAAATACGACTAGGTTTGTTGATTTCGTAAAACCAGAAATCTAAAAAAGAGTAACACCTATCATTTCTTTTTCTTCAGAAGTTTATGACATTTTCATGTTTATTTTTATGTAGAATACTTGCTGATAACTAAGAGATAAGAATGAATCAGAAACCAACACTCACTTTTTAGAACATTGGCTTTCTCTCAAAATAGGTGATAAATAAATGGTTTACTTGGTTGAAAATATAAAGAAAATCTTAGGTATGAGCTTCTACCCTACTGATCCAAGCTAAATTTTCAAGGGGATATCACTAAATGTGAAAGAAGTCTCATCCATATAAATATTGTCACCTGATAAACAACCAGAGGAATATAAGAATTACTACATAATCCTAAAATCCTTCTTTGGGTTTTGATAAAATTAAAATCAAAATAAAAAATTAAATTAAATTTATAAAAAAGAAAATAAGAATAAAAAGACCTCAAAGAAAATATGAGAATCAATGAACAATATTGTGTGGGATTGATCTTTTTCACGACATAACATTTGAATATTTTTTCCGTTTTATTTTTCCCATCCTCAAGTTTTATTTTCCTATGATTCTCAATACCCCTCCCTGGTATTCATAGAGGGAAACGACTTCACCTTAACTCTGAAAACTCAGAAACATGTCTTCAAAATAATGTTAGGAAAAAAATTATACGCCCCTCTCAATTTAACTGAAAGAAAGTATGTCTAAGATAATCCTAATAACTTTATCTCTCTTATCCAGTTTTAAATTGAGTAGTTCACTCAAGGTTGATCCCTAAATTTAAAATCCCCTATAAAATATTCTCTATAGGTGAAGATGTATTGAAGATTGAAAGAAAATTAGTTTCAGAGTATACTAAAAAATTATGACAAACCTTTCCTTTGAATATCTTAAGAAAATATCATCCATTGTATGTTGCATACAGATTGATTGCTCCCACTTCATGTTTTAAAATATAAGACAGATGGTGAAAGGAAATTCATAAAATGATTGCCCCCATCTAGTCCAAGGCAAATGGTGAAAGGAAATTCGGGAAATCAATTGCCCCCATTTTTCCGAAAAGAAATAGACGATGAAAGGAAATTCATTAAATGATTGCCCTCATCTCATCATTTAAATGCTAAATCACTAATTGAAGTGGTGAAAAGAAATTCAATGGGAGAAGTAGATAACTTCACCGAGGTACTGAACAGGTTCATTGGTAGTGAAGAAATTTCTATGATATATGTATGGTTGTCATATGTATCAACATGATATACTCTAACATCTAATTCTTTTTCAGTAATATTTACATTCTGAACTAACGAGGGATTCCCCTAATAAAATATGACACATATACATAAACTTGATACGAATGAAATCGATCAAAGATTCATTTTTCAACTAAATCTACTTTGATTATATTAAGCAAATCCGAATACAGTTTTAAGAAAGAGGAATTTTAAATAGCTTAACTGAAAGTCATGATTCGATGTGTTTTAAGGTTTTCTAAGTTTCAGTTGAAACTCTTTTTCTTAGGATGATCTTTTTCTGAATTTGTTTCACATAAATGTAATAATGACTCCATTTACCTAATAAAGGAACTTGGTCTACTATTCTTTTGCGTCTCGCAGGGAGACGCGATCCCTAGATGGAGCCTATGTTGGAACACATATATATATCTAAACTTTAAACTTTAAATAGATTTAATTCCCATTTAACATAAAAAACAACGTGCGCTTGATTCTCACTGTCGATGAAGTCCTCCATCTAATC
This sequence comes from Picea engelmannii, assembly GCA_009831015.1. NCBI lineage: Eukaryota > Viridiplantae > Streptophyta > Pinopsida > Pinales > Pinaceae > Picea > Picea engelmannii. The sequence continues at coordinate 653,773 of ML784309.1, forward strand.
AAATGATCCTAATATCTTAGGAGTTGTGGAGTCGCCTACTCATTAAAAAGTCGAATCACTAAAGAATTTTTTTGAAGTTTCGGGTTTTGGATTTTCGTACTTCATGTGTTTCAACATGTTTCACCTTCAAAGTTATGATACGCAAAAAAGCATTCGAAATATCCTAGTCACCCTATACACGTATACCTTCCTAAGATTTAACATGTCACTACGGGAAGTGACCCTTTGGGAAAGTGATAGACCTCTAACCTGTAAATCTACGAAACATGAAGTCCTAAAATATTAAACCTTGGTTAAATAAACTAATCTTGATTAAAGTTAATTAATAGCTTCGCACACTTAGAGTTCAGATATCCACCATCCATCACATCCTAAATTCATGAAACCCAAACTCTTGAAATTTCCTAAGCATTAAACAGAGTGAATTAAAGATTAAAGACAATTAACCAATAATTAATTACTTTGTGGTTTCAAGCTTCAGAAATCATATATCGAGTTGTTATCGAATACCCTGAGGTTCGAAGGCCTGAAAAGAGATAAGGTTAAATATTATTAATTAATAGGTTAAACACTATTATCTCATGTTAATTTTTCATTGAATCGTAATTTGGTTAAATTCAAAATTCATCTATGCATATCACGATCATGAACCACCAACCATTAATGGCATTGATAGTCGATCTAGGGAAAATGATTTCAAATAAGATCTCGGATCACCGCCCAAAATATTCTCATTAAGGAAAATAAACACATTGTCAGTGAAGGTATACACAAATTAATGCACTTAAGGTGAAAAAGATATTGCATTCTGAATTCCATTCACGTTTTTCATAGAGCAATCATATGCATTTGCTGTGACAAGTAACACGGTGTTGAGTTTACTACTATCATGGCTCTGCAGAAAATGGTTAAAGGGACTGGTGAGAGCTCAATCCAAAACACAGATGTCCTCTCAAACACATCTCTGAGAGTTGTGGAGACAATAAAAACATGGACGCAGGTTTGTGATATCTTACAAAACGAGATGAACAACTGTCCAAAAGAGTCAATTATGAGGGGGGTGAAACTCAGGCGATGAAGCTCAAATACGTAGCCCAATCAGAGCTACATAAGATAACCACATGGTTGAGACTCATTTTGTATAATGACATGATATGCTGGGCCCTGGAGAATGTTGACATCACGACCAAGACCATCTACAATTCACATAAAATTGTTTTTGGATCTTTCCACCCAGAACATATACAGGTGATGTACAAATTCTCCCTAGCATTCAAACACAGTTATAATGTCACTTTCTTAAAGGAGTTCGATGAAGAAGAGTGCCCACAAGGTGTAAATAATTACCCTGACTTGATCACATATTAGTGGGCACGCACTGAGAAATTTAGAGCAGACACACATGGCATATATGCCACTACATCATTAGACACTCATATGATGTATGTGGCCATGATTCTATGTATATTTTTTGGGAGAGAAAACTCTTCCCACTTCCTGTTATCATGGATACCTATCATGCATGAAGTTGCAGAAGGTTTTTCCTTCAATTGGGCCAAGATATTATTAGACAATTTGGACAAGGAAATCACCGAATATAACACATTGAAATCCAAAGGATGACCTACCCTGTTTTACATGTCAACATATCTTGTGGATGTAATTTGTTTTATCAAACATTTTCCTCTGATGGGCTGGAGTTGGGCACCAACAAGCGCCGAACCAATACATCTTTATCATTCGAAGCTATGGGAAGATAAAGGTAAATATTTATTCTATGAAATCTACAATTATGTGGTGGTGTCGATGCATATCGCTATACATGGGTGCCCACCTCCTAGAATTTCTGAAAAAATAATGACCAACCTAGGGAATTTAGTGGATTAGTACATTGAAGAGAATTTCTCTTATATCAAGGTTTTTGGTTGTTTGGTTCCTCCGCATGCCTTGCCCAAGTTTCTACTGGATCGACTGGTGTGCCATGAAGTAGAACATCAAATTTTTCTTGGGGGAATCAGTAAGGAACTGAAGGAAGTGAAGAAAAAGGTATGGCCCACCTTTCCCTTGCAGTTTGGCATGTTTTCGTTGTTAGATTTCGGCCACTCGAAAGTAGAGGCCAAATCCCTGGAGGAAATCAATCTTTTCAATATTGATTTCAAGAAACATGATCCCCAGAAGATCATGGGGAATCACATGGTCCTTTACAATTTGGAAAGATATGAGCATGAAGATTCTCCCCGGGATGAGATATTCTGAAGAGTAAGATCCTATTGGGAAGTTTTGAGCCGAGTCGAAACTCTAGCTCTAGATAAATTGGTCAAATTCTATAATTTCCAAAGGCACTAAATAAATGATTTTCCTAAAGTCTTGTAGGGAGAAACCCCAACACCTCCAGGTATACAGAAAATTGAGGTCCAGAGTTTAGAAAGAAGGAGCTCCAGTGGATAGGATGCTCAAGAAAATTTGGAGAAAAATGAGGTTTTGACTCAGAAAGGGGACACCACATTGACAAATCCACTAAGTGATCAAGATAAATCTCATACTAAGGCCTTGATAAAAAGGGGAGAAGAAAATCCATTGTCCACACCAGACAACTCAACTACTGACACAACCGGGAAACAACCATCCATCGAGATAGGTAGCCCTGTCCAATCTTTCACACCTTTATAGTTAAATAGAGGGAACCCGAGTGACGAAGTAGTATTCATAGAAAATATTATTCCTATTTTGGTCAAAGAGATTCCTCCTTCTGACTTTTCTATGGAAGTGGCAGGCTCATTGGGAGATTTTTCCACTGCAAATCATTATTAAGTTGGTAACCTGAATGAACAACTTAAACATAAGGAACTGTTGGTGAGACAATTTCAAAATCAAGTAAAGACTATGAAACAAAATGTTAGGAGTGAGATGAACAAGGGTTTTGACTAGATTAGAGCCTATGAAATATAGGAAATTCAGTAGCTCAAATTCAGTCTCGACGAAATGCATAAGAACACACAGGCAAGTAGAGAATGGGCCATTTAGCAGGGAGAGTTGGTAAAACAACTACAGGCCAAACTAAACTTGACTGAGATCACGACTATAGATATGGTGGTTTTCCAAGCCAAGGAGTTGGAGGTGCTCAAGAAACTCGAATCAGCACAACAAAGCCTTTTCACTAAGGTAGAAGTTGTCCAAAACCATTTTCGGGTGATAGACAAATACTTAAATAACATTTTATTAAAGGAGAGAGAGGCCATCGTTGCTCGAGCTACTTTTCAAGAGGCATTTGTTTCATTAGAAAGAGAGGAAGTAGCCATGGTCTCTATATTGTCCCTTTCAGAGAAAACTAGAGGTGATATAATACTGAAAACCTGGGAGGCTAACATAGTTGAAACTAAAATATTAGCTAAGGAAGTGAAGAAATATTGTGAAGAAGCATTTCATTCACTCGACAAATATTCACTGGGCCTCGAAAAAGATAATATCTCTGAAGTATTGGGGCAAGTTTACATAGAAAAAATCAACTTAATTTCAGGACAAACATGGAAGAGGCTCGGGCTGAAATCTTGTAGTTGAAACAAATTGATGTTACCCAGATTCATAAATGGATAGTCGATCCTAGTCTACAGCTACAGTCTACATATTCAGAAGATAGGATAATGGAATATAGGTTGCCTCACTTAGAAAATAAGTTGTATACTTTTGAGGTGAATGACACAACTGAGCCTTCCATATTGGTGGTGGAGTTCATAGGCAAATGTGTACAATGTGTCGAGCAAGGGTAAGCCAGCATGTCGGGGAAAAAATGAGACGATGTGGGCATATCATGTACTTAGATCATGATTAGATACTAGTTGTTTCTGAGATGGATAACAATAAGGAGAAACGTCTCTGCCAACGTGGCGAAGAGACAGGGGAGATGCAAGTGAAGCATTTCAAAATTCACATATTGTAATATTTATTATTTTAGGAATAAGGAGAATTCCAACCGCTTAGGGTTGACAATATTTTGTATAAATACATAGTCTAAAGACTTAACACAAGTATTCTTCTTGCCGTATTGTAACTAATAAAACTCATCCTTTTGTGAGTATTAATACAAGTGAAGACAAGGATTCCAAATTTTGTGATGTTTGAGTTATGTGCTTCTTTTGTATTCCATATCTCTAGTTTTCTTTATGTCACTCCTTGATAAGTGAGTGGTTGCAATTTATAATAACATCTACTGTAATTACTTTTTATCGGTTATTTGATAAGTGAACAGTTTGTCCTCTGTATTTGTTATTAGTAAATACAAGAACTGCAAGCTACTTGGATCACTGTATTTTATATCTTGTCAAGGGTGAATTCAATATTTTCTCCTACTGTGAACAAGGTAATATTCATTTTTCATTGATGCCTCATTTTGTTTAACAATTTTGTAAATTTCTCCTGCATTATTTGATTTTATTACTCGAATCAGACGACAAAACACAGCCTTTGTCTTGTTCAGTTATTAATTTCATTTGAGGGTTAATTCGTATATAATTAATGGAAGAAAAAGAACCTTTTAAAACATTCCTTATATTCTTGATGCCTTGAAATTACTCATGGATCTTTAAGTGTGATCTCAGGAACAACGCAACACATAATCCTACCATCTTATAAATACTTGGCTCACCAGCCTATAAAACATGTTACATTCATAATTACAACTGGGGCTCGGCCTTGGGATATTACAATCCCCTCCCCTTTTTTTTGCACTATCCTTAGTGCAACTCATTTACATAATATCAACATGATTTTCAAAATATTCAAAAAGATGATGGTATTCTAACCTCATAGCATCTTCATGCTCCCATGTTGCATCCTCTGGTCCGTACCAAGTCCACTAAACCTTTACAAGCCTTATGGCTTGATTTCATAGCTTCTTTCTTTTCCGGTCCAGTATGTGCACTAGATGAACTTGTAAAATGCTTTCTTGCTTCACCTAAATCACATTCCAATCAATCACATGATTAGCATAAGGTATATATTTCTTGGGCAATGAGACATTAAATACATTATGAATAGTCATGCATGCAGGCAATGCAAGCATATAAGATATTGGTCCAATCCTTTCTAGAATTTCAAATAACCCACAATATCTAGTTGCCAACTTAGAACAGTTTCCCAGATTCAGGGACCTTATGTTGGCTTTCACCTTCAAGAAAACATGATCCCCCACTTTAAATTCCTTGTGAGTTCTCTTCTTGTCAACATATATTTTCTACATGTCTTGGGAAACCTTCAAATTCTGTTTAATCTTCATCATTTTCTCTTCCATTTCCTTGAGAAACTCTAGCCCAATCCCTTCCCTATCAGCTAGGTTGTCCCAACTTACTGGGGTGTTGCACTTTCTTCCATAAAGTCCTTCAAACAGGTTCATCTTCAATGATGCTTGATACCCATTGTTGTAGGAAAATTCTACCAAGTGTAGATAATATTCCCATTTAGATGGTTTGTCCATCACATACATTCTTAACATATCTTCTATCACTTGATTTACTCTTTCTTTTTGTCAATCAAACTCGAGATGATAAGTTTTGTTGAAGTTCAGATATGTTCCGAACCCTTTGAATAATCCTTTCCAAAAATTTGAGGTAAACTATGGTTCTCTGTCAGACACAATTGTCTTGGGTATTCCATTCAAGCATGTTACTTCTCTCATATAAATATCAACAACATTGGTTTCCTTGTGAGTAACCCTTATAGGAATGAAATGGGCATATTTAGTAAGCTTATCCACCACCACCTTGATGGAATCATGTTTCTTGTTTGTTCTGGGTAATCCTGTGATGAAATTCATTGTCACCACCTCCCACTTCCACTCAGGAATGGGTAATGGCTAGAGAAACCTAGCTGGGTGTCTATGCTCAGCCTTGACCCTTTGACACTCCAAGCATTTATCTATGTACTCTGCAATTTATTTCTTCATGCCTAGCCAATAATATTGGCTCTTGACTGCTGAAACTGTATTTTGATATCCAAGTTGCCCAATATAAGGCACATTATGCATCTCTTTCAATATCATACTCCTCAATTCATAAGAAATAGGTACATAAATTATGTTCCTGTACAAGAGTATTCCATCAACTTCCAATCTATAATCTTCTATTTTCTACTGCATTTTACCTTGCTGCAATTTGGTTACAAATTTTGTGTACTTCGTATCTCCTTTTTCAATATCATAAATTATGCCTTTAATATTCGTCTAATGCATGCTAATGGTTGTAGCATGCATTTCATGCACTCTCCTGTTGAGTGCATCATCCACCTTTTTATCCTTTCCTTTGATGTTCTTGATATCAAAGTCATACTCACAGAGGAATTCCAACCATGTACTCTGCCTAACATTCAAAGTAGGTTGATCAAACAAATACTTCAAACCATTATGGTCTGTCCTCAACTCAAACCTCTTCCCATGAGGTAGTTCCTCGACTTCTTCAAAGCATGCACTATGGCTGCCAACTCCAAATCATGAGTGACATAGAGCCTTTCATTCTCTTTCAATTTACTAGATTCAAAACATATCACAAATCGATTATGGCTAAGGACTCCGCCCATTCCTTATTTGCATGCATATGTGTAGACCATGAATTCTTCATTCGGGTCTACAATATTCATAATTGGATCACTGGTTAACAATTGCATCAATTTTTGGAAGCTCATTTCACATTCTATTTTCCATTGAAACTTCTTCCCCTTCCTTTGCAAGGAAGTGACGGGATGATGTATTCTCGAAAAAATTGCAATGAAACTTCTTTAGTATCCAGCTAGACCCATGAAGGATATGAATTTTGTCACACTCTTAGGTGTTTTCCACCCTTTAATGGCCTCAATCTTTTCAGGGTCCACTACTATCCCTTCTTTAGATATGATATGCTCCAAATAGTGAATTATGTTTTGATAAAATGAGCACTTGCTCAATTTGACATATATTTGATGCTCTCATAGAACTTGCAACACCATCCTCAAATGATGCTCATGATATTCCTCTGTCTTGGAATATACAAGGATGTCATCCAGAAAAACAATGAAAAACTTGTCTAAATATTCTCGGAAAACACCATTCATTAAGAACATGAAAACAATTGGTGCATTTGATAACCCAAATAGCACCACTGTGAACTCATAATGACCATACCTTGTCCTGAAGGAAGTCTTTATGATGTCTTCATATTTAATCCTTACCTGATGGTATCCTGACTTGAGATCTATCTTTTAAAATATCCTAGCATCCTTCAACTGATTAAAGAGATCATCAATCCTTGGTAGAGGATACTTGTTCTTTATAGTCACTTTGTTCAACTATTTGAAATTGATGCACAATCTCATTGTCCCATCTTTCTTTTACATCAACAAGACTAGGGCAACCCAAGGTGATACACTTGGTTTTATATACCCCTTCTTCATAAGCTATTCATGCTACATTTGCAAATCCTTTAGCTCTGGTGTACTCATTCTGTAAGGAGTCTTTAATACTAGAGCTGCTCTAGGCATTAAATTTATAGAGAAATAAATATCTCTCTTTAGGGGTAGTCTTGGTACCTCCTTGAACACATCTTAAAAATCTTCCATAACTGCATGATCCTCCATATTTGGCACCTTATTTTTAGATGCTTCCTCCATATGGGCTGCAAGTATTTGACAACCCTTCCTGCAACACTTATTTAGATGCATTTATGAGATTTCTCGGACAGTAACTTCCCTAGAAATTCCTTGGACTTCTCTTTGATTTCCTTCCTCATTCAAGCAAGTGAATTCCTTGTTATGAAAGTCTAATATGGCATGGTTTTGGTCCAACCAATCCATACCAATTAGGAAATCATGTGATCCAAAAGGAAAGATGTTCAAATCTGCCTCGGTACTCAGTCCATTCATGCCCATTAGACATGATTTAACCAACTCAACAACCATTCTCTTGGCTCATGTATCCAATTTCACTAGCCAAGATTTCCCATTCTTTATTCTTGGAAATTGAAATCTTTCCACTACCTTAGGATATATATAGCTATGACTACCCCCTAAGTCAATTAAAATAGTAAAGGGATGGTTATTGATCATACCTTCAAATTCAATCATATGTGATTGAAACTCATCTTGCTTGTTGTACAGGGATGGATAGATCCTTGTTACTCTTTTGCCCCTGTCCTCCACTGTTTATTCTTGCTGAACATGGTGAACATCTCTCACCTTGTCCTTTCTGTGAGGGAAATATCTATACTTATTATCTCCATTACAACCCCAATATTGCATAGTTGTTTTCCTTGGCCTTTGCCCACCTACTTCAGCCATCTTGGGCTCCCTCAAAATTGGCTGTCCTTGAGGACTATTTCTGAAAAATGGTGGATTTTCCCCCTTCTGCCTCTACTCCCTCTTAAACTTCCTCTTGTCTCCCCAATGTTTTTGGAAAGTAGGCTTTCCTTTTTGCTGATCATATATACAATTTTCTCTCCTTATAGTTTCTTCGAGAGTCTTGGGATCATCATATTGGATTTTATCACTAATGAAAGATGGAAGCCCACTCATATATCTCTGGATATTGACTGCATCATCCTTAATGAAAGGGACATACTTCAACAGCTTTAGAAATCTCCTCTCATATTCATCTATTGTCATGCTACCCAGTTTAAGTTCAAAGAACTCTTTCATCTTCTTGTCATAGTATATCTTGGATAAGTACTTATTTTCAAAATGTTTCTTTAATTCCTTCCAAGTCATATTTTTCTCCTTGAGGAATTGTACTTGCAATAATTGATCCCACCATATGGATTATTTTCCTTTAATTTGGTAGATTGTAATTCTTCCCTATACATGAGAATAGTAGTTTTTCAATTGGAAGTACTTCCTCATGCCTAGAAACCATGTCTCGGCATCCTCATCCTTCTTATGCTCTCCATCAAAAGTAGGTGGTTTGATCTTATCCATTTCTCCTTTCAACTCATCCACCCCAAACCTCCTATGTTTCCTAGTAGGGGACGGACTTGAGCTATTGTGTGCTCTCCTATGGGAATGCTTTTGGGAGTTTTGGTAATGTCTGCTACCACTTCTTCCTCTTCTTTCCTCATCAGGGAATCTGTGGCTTCATGAGTTGATGGAGCCACTCTCCTTATCCAAATTATTTTCAATTATTTCCAGGCTCTGCATTAACTTCATATTGAATTCTTATTGTTTCTCCTTATCTCTCTTAATCCTTTCATTATCTCCCTGGTGAATTTTTACATCTTTTTGCAAATTCTTAATGATTTTCATCAGGCTCACTTCTTTATCTATTTCTTCTCCATGCCCATTGGAGTTTTTTCCTTCGATTCCCAAATAGACATCCATTCCTCTAGCTTCATTCTCCTAACTGTAAGCATCATGTGACTCCTCCATTTCTCTCCACTATGGAACAATTTGGTTTGGTTCTGTCAATTGTTAAATCTGCAAAATATGTAGTCAATTGAATTTTGTCAGGCTATTAGACTTAATAATTCTCCAGAATAACTTAAACAATTTCATTCAACAAAATAATATCAGAATCTATTTTCTTTGGATATTTGGTCGATCAAGAATATCCACGACTCTATCTCAGAGCCCTATTATTTTCTACAATTCACATTCGGGTGCTATCCCCCTTTTTCTTCAGCCCTCAATTTGCATTTTTCCACGGTTGTGACCAAGTGCTAATAGTTGGGCACTTATCTGGAGCCTTGAAACTTCGAGTCTCTAGAGCTTCGAAGGTTTCCCTTTTCACACGTTACAAACCTCACATAAAACTGAACGATGATTTCAAGAAGGACGGTGGATCTACGGTCCACATTCTCTGTTAATATCTATGGTGGATAGGAGCTTCAAGACTCTTGCTTCGACAGTTTCCAAAGCTCATCATAAAAGATCTCTTGGAGTGCCAAATTGTTTACCTCGCGAAGTGGGGTGGATCAACGGTCTTCCACTTGCCAACATCCAACAGTTGATATTTACTATGGAGCTTCAGGCTTCGGGGTTTCTGGACTATCCATATTATCAATCTTTCTAGAGTACCAAGACTTTGGAATGCTACATCTATTGCGAAGTGTCATTTCTTGATCAACAGTCGAGACTAACTCTGGCACTCCATTCTTCATTAGTTTGGTTCTTTGGGGGTCTAAGACTTTGGAGGATTTCACATATTCACACCCCAAAACTCTCGAACTATGAATCTTTGAATACTTCCATGTCACCCCCGGGATGTCATCGCGTTATGTTACTTTGGTGCTATGAAAATTTTGGGATTTCTTCCTCCCATTCCATCACAAACCATTTCTTTCATATTTTCAAGTCTTCGTAACTTAGGATATTATGCCACATGTCCCCTGTGACCAATGGTTTGGATTAACTCCATCCTTCGGACCTTCAGGATTTCTCTACCTAATGCTAACTATAACATCTTTCCTCTAGAGTACCAAGTCTCCAGACTTCACGATCTAGCACCACACGTCTATTGGGGTCAAGTTATCATGGACCCGTTCTAGTTAAATTCTTCGCCAAGGTTTTAACTACTTTATGTATTCATCAGGGCCCCACTATCCATGCTCAATAGGAGCGACACGTGGAGGAATACTAGAGGTGGACACGTGGCCCAATCAGACGGGTGACATGTGTCATGTTCTAACTGGAATTTCTATCTTCAAAAGGTTCTTAACTCACTGACATGTGGCACACAGTCCATGTGTCCATGTCATCCCTGGTGACATCAATAGGCCACATCACTTTGGGATTTTAGTCTTCGGAAGATTTTACACTTGCACACTCCAATTCTCTCGAACGTCAAACTCCTGAACTTCTTTACCTTCTTGGGTCCACATGGTAAATCTATAAATAATTAAGGTGGTAGAACTTGGCATGTCTATGAGAGGTCCACATAACCACTAGAAATGACATCATGCCATGCCACTTCTGTTCTTCAGCTTTGGGACTTTGGGCTTCAAGAATTTTCACACTAGCACACTCCAATTCTCCCGAAGTTTGGAGTTAATCTGGAACATTCATCAAAAAGGGACACGTGTCGGAATATCAACTTGTTTAGGCCGAGGAACATCACTCTTTAAACATACTTTTCACTTTCAAACCAATTTGTGACATCCCCGACCACCCAGGCTGGGCCATGCTACTCCAGAAAACTATCATGCTCGAATATACATAGTATATATATCTAATGCAAGTTTTAACCAGACATAAACATTATGTTCATACATAGATTAATGTGAAAGTGAAAATAACACATACAAATTAACAATTGATTTGCATTCTTCTATCAAATAGAATAATGCAAAAATAACAGTAAAAGAATACATGCAGTAATCATAGGAAAAACCCATAAATATAACAACATATATAAATACACAACATGTAACCAAACTTGGAAATGGTACTTATATTCAATTGAAGTACACCAACTACATGCAAGCCTTCCATGAACCTCCCAGCCTTAGACCACGCTTCTTATCACTCTCAGCAGTGGGTCACCCATGAGATGGGTCTAAACTCCATCGGAAAGGGATTCCTAGGATACACAAGGACAACATGAAGTTTCATAGTACAACAAGAAATATTTCCTCCAAGGAGCCACTTATGCCCACAACTCACAGACTCTCATTCCCCACATGCTTGTTCCACCCCAGGAGTGTACACCTTCACTATCATAAAGTCCATTGGCTGCTACACCTCCCTTTCTAGGGATTTAGCAATAGGCTGTATCGGGAATTCTCAAAGTTTTGTAGCTTCTACTGAACTTCCTCCAGGAGAGCTCACTTCCTCTGCATAGGAGCACAGTGATGGAAGCAATAGAAAATGGATGCGGGGAAACAATACTAACAGGACAATATGAAGGAAATCCATAGGTGAAAGTACAATGAGGGTATCAAATTTGTCTTGTAGTAGAGGTTCAGAAGGTTGAGGAATTCAACAATGGTGGACAAAATGACTAACTGCGTGGTTGCTCATTGTTTGCGTGAATGGTGCAAAACCATGGCCGAAAAAGAGAGAATGGTGAGTATTCTCTAAATTGTGAGACTCACCCAGATCTGGTGAGAGAGCCCCCATAAAAATGCATGGGGTTTGGATGACACTTGGTGCTTGAGGAGCATGTTTCCCCCCCACTTGGAACTCATTCCCCCCCTAAAGAAAATTAGGATAATTAATATCCTCTTTACAACTTTTAGAATAATAATTATATATTATTCTCTTGGGTTTAAGCTCTTAATCTTAGCCCCTCTTTCCTAGACTCGTAGCCCCATCCCTTTCCCTACCCAGTGGATCTTAGTCCCCCATAATGTTTTCTTCATGGTCGGTCTACATGAAACAATTTTTTATATTAATAATATGAATATTTACATGTACAAAATAGGCTCTCGGCCTAATCAACACATAATCCTACCAACTTATAAATACTTGTCTCACCAACCTACAAAACATGTTACATTCATAATTACAATTGGGGCTTGGCCTTGGAATATTATAATCCCCTCCTGTTGGCATAGGGGTAGACCCAAGGTTCAGCTCCAAGAGCACACCAACAAGCCCTAGCTACTGGCCCTTTCGACAACACCTGTGAAGTAGATGCAGTCTCACCCAAAGTAGCTATGAGAGGGTTGCAGGACGGGGATGTCTACAACCAAGGGAAATATCAAGTGGATATAACACAAGAACAACACAACATTCATATATCACTTATTAGCTTGATCTAATCCATGCATCTATCATATCTACCTTAGCAATGCAATAATAGTATATGAAGGACAAATACAAAATACCAATCATACACAACAAAAAATATATGTGGTTCACCCTCTCTCTAGGGCTACGTCCACAAAACTATGATATATTATATGGATGTAAAGCATACAATTCTTGTTCGTGTTTTGAGCTAGCAGATCTTCTCTTCTCCAATATTTTTCTCCCCTCCCCATGAACCCAGCTGCAGGGTTGATCTTCGCACCTAGCTGAAGATATTACAATCCAGAAGGCTCTTGTACCCAACACTTCTCTCTCTCACAATACTCTTCTCTCGGCCAACTCAATATCAATAGTAACAATAAAAGTACATCAACCCAAAAGTACCAACCCAACCTAGGCCCTTTAGACCTCTATTTATACTTTACAATAATTCACCGACATCCTTAGGCTGAAACCTAAGTGTCCAAAACCCTAGATACCAAAACCCTAGGTGTATAAAACCCTAGGTCAATTTGACCCATGTTTTCAGGGCTTCGCCAACCTGTCTTTCCTTCTTTCTCACACGGTGCTCCAAAGCATATAATGGTGGATTTTTCCTCTTTCTGAGTCATCCATGATCCTTCTTCCTTTCTTATCTTTCATCCTCGATCTCCTCGTCCAACGACTTTCTTTCTCAGGTTTCGCTCCATCGTTTCTTCTCTTTTGCTCACTTCGACCTAGTATCAGTCATTGTGTCTTCTGCGAAGTTCACTTTTCCCCTTTTCTTCCTTGTTCTTCACTTCCTTCCATAACCAAGGGCCAAAATGCCCCAAACACTCACCTGTGACTCGTCCCGAGGCACTTCATTCTGACTATTTTGTTGTACTTTAACTTCAGACTGCGCAATGCAGCCTTTTATTTCTACTTTATGCCTCCTCTTCTTCCTTGTGCAGACTGTCTTTTCTTTTTTTGGTACCCAATTTCAGCTGCACCTGGTACCTAAAACCTTGATCTATTTGATTTTACTGAGAGTTGCAAGGGAGCTGGTTGTCATAGTACGACTTCAGTTGACTCCCATTCACTAGTCCTTCCTTCCATTCTCCATTCAACGTCTTCAGTTGTGCATATCCTCCTTCTGTAACATAGGTGATCTCGTATGGCCCCAATCAATGCGTTCTGAACTTCCCAGGATGCTTGATGAACTTGTTGTCATAAACTAGCACTAGATCTCCTTGTCTAAATGCCTTCTTCTTGATGTGCCTATCATGATAGGCCTTCTCTCTTTCCTTCTGTACTTGCTGATGGAATCCTGCAATGAATCTATCTTCCTCAAGTTCGACCAACTGTGCAAGTATTTCTTGAACATCTCCAGTATCATCCATACCCGTAAAGGCAACAATTGTCATGCTTGGTATCAATTACTCTATTGGAACAGTAGCTTCAATACCATAGACCAACTTAAAAGGGGTCTGCATTGTCATCTTCTTCCACGTGGTTCTATAAGCTCAGAATACCGGTGGTACTCTTAAATCCAAATCATCCTTATTCACACAACATATCTTGGTTAGTGTTATTTCCAAAATCTTGTTGAATTCTTCAATTGTCCCATTTGCTTGTGGATGGTATGATGTGCTCTTCTAATGGTGGACTACAAATTCTTCAGTCAAGGCTTCAATTGTATTATTGATGAAATGTGTTCCTTGATCGCTCATGAGGATCTTTGGGCATCCAAACCTGGTTATGATGTCATAAAATATGAAGTGCACAGTTGTAGTTGCACTACAGTCCTTAACTGCTCAAGCTTCGACCCATCTAGTCAAGTACTCTATTGTTGTGATTATGTACCTTTTTCATGTGTTCTTTCTTGGTGGATTTATAGGTCCAACAAAGTCAATGGCCCATTTATCAAATTCTTGTAGGTTAAATTGTGGTGCCAATGGAATGTCATCTCTTCTGGATGGTTTCCCAACCCTTTGGCATACATTGCAGGCTTTGGAATAGTCTTTAGCATCTCTGTGTAAGGTAGGCCACCAAAGGCCAGCTCTTAGGACCTTCTGTGCAATTGCTTTCCCTGCATAATGTCCTCCTGCGATGGCTTCATGAGCTTCTACGAGGATTAGCAAGCATTCTGCCTCCATAACACATCTTCGCAAGATCTCATCTGGTCCCATATTGTATAGCTGACCGGCTATGAGTGAAAATTTTGTAGCGTGCACCACTAGTTATTTCTTATGGGGAGTTGTGTACTCGCTAGGTGCTATTCTAGTTGACATGAACCGGACTATGTCTGCGAAGTGATCATCGATATTTCTAATAAATAGGAGTTGTGCATCTGGAAGTGTATCTTCCAAATTAGTGGGTTCTTCTCCATGTTCCAACCTCGACAAGTGGTTAGGACCCTTGTTCATTCTTCCTGGTTTTACTATGATCTCAAAATAATACTCTTGAAATAGAAACAACCATCTGCATATCCTTCCCCCCAACACTAGCTTGTTGACTAGGTACTTTAGCGCATAGTGATGAGTAAACATTTTAAAGTGTCCTCCCAACAAATAGTGGAGAAATTTTTGTAAAGCGTACACCATGGCTAATCCCTCTCTTTTCATAGTGGTATAATTAATCTCAACTGTGAATAACTTTCTGCTAGAAAATGCTAGAGGATGGTCAATATCTCCTTCTCTCGGTTGTGCTAATACGACTCCTAAAAGAATAGAGGATGCATCGACATGTACATGAAACTCCTAGGTCTAGTCTGGAAAAACCAAAATGGGCGCATTAACCACTTTCTCTTTTAGTGTGTCGAAGCTCTATTGGCATTCTTCAGTCCAACTAAACTAAAAATCCTTCTTCAATAACTTCTCCATGAGCGTTGTGATCTGAGCATATCCCTTAATGAACTTCCTATAGTAGTCTGTGTGTCCCAACGCAACGCACAACTGTTTAACTATTGTAGGAGGGGGTAGATCAACTATAATGAAGATCTTGGATGGATCTACTAGTAATCCTTGCTTACATACAATATGTCCTAATAAAACTCGAAATGGGGAAAATAAAATTCACTTCTTTAGATTCAAATCAATTTGACACTTCCTCCATTTATCCAACATTAGCCTTAGATATTCAATGTGATTCTTCAATAAACTAAAAGCATCCCATTCATCAAAATATGCTTCTAAACATTTATGCAAAAAATCATTGAATGCTTCAACCACCACCCTGGAAAATATGGTTGGGGCATTCTTCAATCTAAATGGAATTATTGTATACTGGTAGGACCCCCATTCTATTGCAAATGTGGTCTTGTGGTGATCTTCCTTGGCAATCTGGATCTGATGGTATCCTGAAAATCCATTTGAAAAAGAATATACCTCTTGGTCTCCCACATTATCTAACACTTTGTCAGTGAATGGTGTAGGGAAGGGGTCATGTAAACAAGCATCATTCAACTTCTGGAGGTCTACAGATATTATGATCTTTCATGTCTTCTTGTCGTGTACCACCATAAGGATAATCCACTCTAATTATTCCACCGGTTCTATAATCCCTGCTTCCAGCATTCTGTCAAGCTCAATATTCACTTTCTCCTTATATTTGCGGTTCAATTTGTAGGGTCTCTGTTTGACTGATCTAGCATCTGGCTTTAAGGGAATCCTCATCTCTCCCATAGGCCCTTTAATGCCCTTCATATCAGTTAACTTGGATGGAATCAAGTCCTGATACTCGTGCAGTAACTCAGTAATCTTGTCAATGGTGGCAGCATCCCAATAATCTCCAATATTGGCAAGCTTCAGTGTCCCCTCTGTTCCAATATTCAATTTCTTAATCTTAATCGGTTGTCCAATGAATGGAAATTCAATTCCTTGTCCTTCCACATCTCTCTGGCCTTCTGTTTATGCGATGTTTACTTTCCTCGGTTCATCATCTTCATCCATATTAATGTTGTAACAGCCTTGCAGTTTCTGGAGAGGCGCAGTCCATTCACCCTCTTCCTATTCTAAGGGAAGGATGGATACCTCCTCGAATACTTTTTGAGTCACAATCTTTAATTCTTGATCTACTGACAAAAATTGACTTTCAAACAGGAATGTAGTTATAAAATTTTGATTCATACCTTCCCAATCCATAGTGATGAGGCATAGCTCGTCTTGGAGGTACCAGTTGATAGGTAACATGTCTAGCGTGTTGATGAATTTGTGTACCCATTGTTCTTGTGGAATGTCACTCCAGGCCTCCTCGCAGCTTCGCACATGGTCCGTTGGGAAGATTTGACCTATGTAGAAAACTTCGCAGCCTTCTACCTATGTTGAGAACCTCGTTGTCATTAAGGTACGATACTGTATCCAATCTGTAATATTACTTTTATGTGTCCCCCACCATATCACTAGTGTGGCTTTCATGGCCTCATACATGGCTAGTAATCTTTGTTTTATTGGTAAATTCTCCTCAAAGTCCGACAAGAATGTTTCTAAAGGATTCAAACCATCAAAGGTGGGTAAGTTACTTACTGTTGTGCCAATCCAACAAACTTCTCTGGTTAATCTAGCACATCTTCTTGTGGATACTTCGTACATATTATTTTTCCAGTTCTTCAATGCTTCTTTTGAATCTAATGAGCATGCTCTCTCACTTTGCCAGCTTAGATTCCCATCAGTTGTAGGATTAATGTAATCTTGTTGTCTTGTGGTTAGCTTGTAGATTTTTTCTAGTGCGTATGTGTAGTCTTCTTCTCTTATGGGCTCTGTGTATCACTAACCTTCATCGAGATCTAAATGTGAAATGACCCTAAGACCATCACCTTCAAAAGTCACATGTCTCTTCTTTAAGTAAAAAAAAATAGATTTATTGAAGGCCCAGTCAATTCCCAAGAGCGAGGGGTAGGGGCAACTGTCATCAACTATTTCAATTACCTCAAAATCTGCAAATGTTCTTACTTTGTCGATTTCCACAGAGACATGCTCCAATCATCCAAATGGGTTGACAGCTTACTAATTATCCATCCTAAGCATGATAGGGGAATATATCAACTTTTGTTTTCCCATCTGTGCCCAAGTTTTCTTCGTCATGAAATTGACCTCCGACCCTAAATCGAGGACCACATATTATATCGCATACTCTCCTATTTGAGCATTCAAATTTAATTCCTTATTTTTCCTTCTCTTTTTACCAATTTGGTGTACTGCCCTATTCAGTAAGGGATCTATCTTTCCTAGCTCATATTTTCTTATTAAATTTTGTAACTCTTGTACAGTTCTTTCATCCTAAATCAACTTAATACAAGTATGTAAAAATTCCACGAGCTTTCATCCTAAATCAACAGACGAGTATGTAAAGTATGCATGGCCTGTGCGATTTCTGAGCCTTTAGGTCTTCCTCGACGAAGCTCTTTAGCTTTTCCTTCCTCTGTCCTGGTGGGTTTTGAATGTTCTTCATTTGTTAGAACTTCTTCTTCTCCACTATAGAAACCCTCCTCCCCATATTTCTACTTAAACAGGTTCACAATATGGACTTCTCTGAACACTTTCCCACTGCGCATATGTCCAGCTTCTATGTCGATGTCGTTGTCTGAATTTTTGAACATTAGCCTTTCCGGATCCAACCAATCTATTGTATCTTCAATATGTTCTTCTCATGCAACAACATCTTGAGTCTCAGCTTCAAGAATTGTAAAAATTTTCCTTTGGGTCCCTTAAAGAAATATCTCTCGGCTTGGTTGTATGACTCTACCCTATCAACAAAAAACTCTGTGATGTACCCTCCAATAGTACTATCAAACCAATGATCTACTGCTCATGATATGGTGTTATCATCTTCCTTGACCTTCTTGATCAACTCCGACATCCAGACCACAGGAAGTCTAGATCGGATCTCAAACTGGGTATCAGCTAATCTAGCTAGCCACTCGTATAGCTCTTGATGGATTCCTCCAAATAATATCTCATGTATATTAGTAAAAATATGCTTCTCCAACCAATCCTGTGAACTAAGATTAGGGTTCTTGTTCTAGGCTTCAATGAAGTGCTTTTCTTGATATTCTATCCACTTTTGAGTTTCTGTCTTCGATGGAAACCACCTTGACATTCCCTTAAAACGATTCCTGTCTCGGTAATAGAACCATTTGATGGCATAGGGGTAGACCCAGGGTTCAACTCCAATAACACACCAACAAGCCCTAGCTACTGGCCCTTTCGGAAAGACCTACAAAGAAGATGCAGTATCACCTAAAGCATCTATGAGGGGGTTGCAAGATAGAGATGTCTACAACCAAGGGGAATATCAAGTGGATCTAACACATGAACAACACAACATTCATATATCACTTATCAGCTTGATCTACTCCATGCATCTATCATATCTACCTTAGAAATGCAATAACAGTATATGAAGGACAAATACAAAATACCAATCATACACAACACAAAATATATATGGTTCACCCTCTCACTAGGGCTACGTCCACAAAACTGTGCTATATTATATGGATGTAAAGCATACAGTTCTTGTCTTCATTCTGAGCTAGCAGATCTTCTCTTCTCCTATCTTTCTCTCCCCTCCCTATGCACCGAGCTACAGGGTTGATCTTTGCACCCAACTGAATATCTTACAATCCAGAAGGCCCTTGTACCTAGCACTTCTCTCTCACACAATACTCTTCTCTCGACCAACTCAATATCCACAGTAATAATAACAACACATCAGCCCAAAAGTACCAATCCAACCTAGGCCCTTTAGACCTTTATTTATACTTTACAATCATTCACCGATATCCTTAGGCCAAAACCTAAGTGTCCAAAATCTTAGATACCAAAACCCTAGGCATCTAAAACCCTAGGTCAATTTAGCTGTGTTTTCAGGGCTTTGCCAGCATGTCTTTCCTTCCTTCTCTTGTGGTGCTCCAAAGCATCTAATGGTGGATTTTTCCTCTTTCTGAGTCATCCATGATCCTTCTTCCTTTATTATCTGTCATCCCTAATATCCTTGTCCAATGACTTTCTTTCTCGGGCTTCACTCCATCTTTTCTGCTCTTTTGCTCACTTCGACCCAATATCAGTCACTGTGTCTTCCACGAAATTCTCATTTTCCCTTTCCATCCTTTTTCTTCACTTCCTTCCATAACCAAGGGCCAACACCTGCCCTTATTTTTTCACTATCCTCAATGCAACTCATTTACACAACATCAAAAATATTTTCAAAATCTTAAAAAAGATGCAGGTATTATGCGTGCATAGCTTCTTCGTTCTCCCATGTTGTGTCCTTAGGTCCATACCAAGTCCATTGAACCTTTACAAGCCTTATGGATTGATTCTGGTGTTGCTTTATTTTTCGGTCCAGTATGTGCACAAGATGCACTTGTAAAACGCCTTCTTGCTCCACCTGAATCACATTCCGATCAATCACATGATTAGCATCAAGTATTAATTTCTTGAGCAATGAGACATGAAAAATGTTATGAATAGTCATGCATGCAGGGAATGCAAGCATATAAGCTACTGGTCCAATCCTTTCTATAATTTTAGACATCCCACAATATATGGCTACCAACTTGGAACAGTTTCCTAGATTCAAGGAACTTCTATTGGCTTTCACATTCAAGAAAACATGATCCCCTGCTTTAAATTCCGTGTATGTTATGTTATTGTTAGCATAGATTTTCTTCCCGTATTGGGAAGCCTTAATATTCTATTTAATATTCATCATTTTCTCTTCCATTTCCTTGAGCAACTCTGTCCCAATCAATGCCCTATCAAATGGGTTGTCCCAGCTTATTAGGGTGTTGCACTTTCTACCATAAAGTGCTTCAAACAGGCTCATCTTCAATGATGATTGATACCCATTGTTGTAGGAAAATTCTACCAAGTGTAGATAATCATCCCATTTAGATGGTTTTTCCATCACATACATTCTTAACATATATTTTATCACTTGATTTACCCTTTCTGTGTGTCCATCAGACTCAATATGATAAGCCATGCTGAAGTTCAGAATGGTTCTGAACCCTTTGAATAATCCTTTCCAAAACTTTGAGGTAAACTTTGGGTCTCTTTCAGACACAATTGTCTTGGGTATGCCATGCAGGTATGATACTTCCCTCATATAAATATCAACAACATTGGTTTCCTTGTGAGTAACCTTCATAGGAATGAAATGGGTAGCTTTCGTAAGCCTATCCACCACCCCCATGATGGAATCGTGCTCCTTGTTTGTTCTGGGTAAACATGTGATGAAATCCATTGTCACTACCTCCCACTTCCACTCATGAATGGGTAATCGTTGGAGAAACCCAACTTGGTGTCTATGCTCATCCTTGACCCTTTGACACTCCAATCATTTAGCTATGTACTCTGCAATTTCTTTCTCCATGCCTGAGCAATAATAATGGCTCTTGATTTCTGCCACTGTTTTCTGATATCCAAGGTTCCCAACATAAGGAATATTATGCATTTATTTTAAAATCATGCTCCTCAGTTAAGGATAATTGGGTTCACAAACTATGTTTCTATACAAGAGAATTCCATCAATTCCCAAGCTATAGTCTTCTATTTTCTGCTACATTTTACCTTGCTGTGATTTTGTTACAAATTCCATGTACTGTGTATCTCCTTTTTCAATATCAGAAATTCTACATTTAAGATTCGGCTGATACATGCTAATGGTTGTAGCATGTAGTTCATGTACTCTCCTATTGAGTGCATCATCCACGTTGTCCTCCTTTCTTTTGATGTGCTTTATATCAAAGTCATACTCACAAAGGAATTCCAACCATCTACTCTTCCTAGCATTCAAAGTAGGTTGATCAAACAAATACTTCATACTATTATGTTCTATCCTCAACTCAAACATGTTTCCCATGAGGTAGTGCCTCCACTTCTCCAAAGCATGCACTATGGCTGCCAAATCCAAATTGTGAGTGGTGTAGAGCCTTTCATTCTCTTTCAATTTCCTGGATTCAAAACATATCACAAACCCATTCTAGCTGAGGAATGCACCCAGTCCTTATTTGCATGCATCTATGCAAACCATGAATTCTTCATTCAGATCTGCAATCTTCAGAATTGGAGCGTTGGTTAATAGTTTCTTCGATTGCTGGAAGATCATTTCACATTCTATTTTCCATTGAAACCTTTTCCCCTTCCTTTGCAAGGAAGTGATGGGATGAGCTATTCTTGAAAACCCTACAATAAACCTTTTGTAGTAGCCATCTAGACCCATGAAGGATATGAATTCTGTCACATTCTTAGGTTTTTTCCACTCTTTAATGGCATCAATCTTTTCAGGGTCCACTGCTATACCTTCTTTAGATATGATATGCCCCAAATAGTGAATTATGTTTTCATAAAATGAGCACTTGCTCAATTTGGCATACAATTGATGCTCTCTTAGTACTTGCAACACCATCCTCAAATGATGCTCATGTTCTTCTTTGGACTTGGAATATACAAGGATGTCATCCATAAATACAATGACAAACTTGTCTAAATATACTCAGAAAACACCATTCATTAATCAGATGAAAAAAACTGGTGCATTTGATAACCCCAATGGCACCACTGTGAACTCATAATGACCATACCTTGTCCTGAAGGTGATCTTGTTGATGTATTCCTCTTTAATCCTTATTTGATGGTATCATGAAATGAGATCTATCTTTGAAAATATCCTAGTATCCTTCAACTGATCGAAGAGATCATCAATCCCTTGTAGAGGATACTTGTTCTTTAGAGTCACTATGTTCAATTGTTTGAAATCGATGCACAATCTCAATGTCCCATCTTTCGTATTCATGAACAAGACTGGGGCACCCCAAGGTGACACACTTGAGTGTATATACCCCTTATTAATAATATCTTCAAGCTACATTTTCAACTCCTTCAGCTCTGGTGTACTCATTTTGTAAGGAGTCTTTGATATTGGAGCTGCTCCAAGCATTAAATTTATAGAGAAATCAATATCTCTCTTTTGAGGTAGTACTGGTACCTCCTTGAACACATCTTCAAAATATTCTAGGGCTACATGTTCCTCCAGATTTGGAACCTTATCCTTAAATTCTTCCTCCATATGGACTGTAAGTATTTGACATCCCTTCCTGTAACACTTCTTTATCTCCATTGCTGAGATTTCCTGGATAGTAATTTCCCCTAGAATTCCTTGGACTGCTCTCTGATTTCCTTCCTCATCCAAGCAATTGAATGCCTTTTTATGACAGTCTAATATAGTATGGTTTTTTTCCAACCAATCCATACCAATTAGGAAATCAGATGATCCCAAAGGAAATATGTTCAAATTTACCTTGGTACTCAATCCATTCATGCCCACTAGACATGATTTAAACAACTCAACAACCTTTCTCTTGGCTCCTGTAACTAGCTACACCAACCAATATTTCCCATTATTTCTTCTTGGTAATTGAAATATTTCCACTACCTTAGGATATTCATATCTATGACTAGCCCCTAAGTCAATTAAAATAGTAAGGACATGGTTATTGATCATACCTTCAACTTCAATCATGTGTGATTGAAACTCAACTTTCTTGTTGTCGAAAGCTGCATAGATTCTTGGTACTCTTATACCCATGTCCTCCACTGTTTTTTCTTGTTGAACATTGTGAACATCTCTCACTTTGTCCTTTCTGTGAGGGAAATCTCTATAATTATGATCTCCATTATAGCCCCAAAATTGCATATGTGTCTTCCTTGGCCTTTTCCCACTTACTTCAACCGTCTCAGGCTCTTTCAAAACTAGTTGTCCTTGAGGAATATTTATGAAAAATGGTGGCTTTTTTCCCTTCTCCCTTTGCTCCCTCTTAAAATTCCTCTTGTCTTCCCAAGATTTTTGGAAAGTAGGCTTTCCTTTTTGTTGATGATATAATCATTTTTCTCTCCTTATAGTTTCTTCTAGAGTCTTGGCATCATCATATTGGATTTTTTCACTGATAAAATATAGAAGCCCACTCAGATATCTTTGGATATTGACTGTATCATCCTTAATGAAAGGGACATACTTCAACAGATCTAGAAATCTCCTCTCATATTCATTTATAGTCATGTTGCCCAGTTTAAGTTCAAAGAACTCTTTCATCTTTTTGTCATAGTATCTCTTAGCTAAGTACTTATTTTCAAAAAGATTCTTGAATTCCTTCCATGTCACATTTTTGTCCTTGGGGCATTGTACTTGCACCAACTGATCCCACCATATGGATGCCTTTCCTTTAAGTTGGTATATTGCAATTCTTCCCTCTGCATGAGAATAATAGTTTTGCAATTGGAAGTACTTCCTCATTCCTAGCAGCCATGTCTCAGCATCTTCATCCTTCTTATGCTCTCCTTCAAAAGTAGGAGGTTTTTTCTTATTCATTTCACCTTTGAAATCATCCACCCCAGACCACCTATGTTTCCTGATAGGGGATGAAATTGAGCTACTTTGTTCTCTCCTATGGGAATTCTTTTGGGAGTGTTGGTGATGTCTTCTACCACTTCTTCATCTTCTTTCCTCATTAGGGAACTTGTGGCTTCCTAATTTTTTGGATCCACTCTCCTTATCCAAATTCATTTCAATTCTTTCCACGCTCTGCATTAACTTCATATTGGATTCTTCTTGTTTCTCCTTGTATCTCTTAAGCCTTTCATTATCTTCCTGGTGAATTTGGACATCTTTTTACAAATTCTTAATGATTTTCTTTAGGCTCACTTATTTATCTATTTCTTCTCCATGCCCATTGGAGTTTGTTCCTTCAATTCCCAAATCAACATCCATTCCTTTAGCTTCACTCTACGAACTATAAGCATCGCATGCCTCCTCCATTTCTTTATACTATGGAACAATTTGGTTTGGTTCTATCAATTGTTAACCCTGCAAAATGTGCAATCAACCGAATTTTGTCAGGTTATTAGACTTAATAATTCTCCAAAATAACGTAAACAATTTGATTCAACAAAATAATATCAGACTCTATTTTCTACGGGTCTTTGGTCGATCAATAATCTCCATGGCTCTATCTCTGAGTCCTGTTATGTTTTACAATTCACTTTCGGGTGCTAACCCCCTTTTTCTTCATCCCTCAATTTGCATGTGACCAACTACTAATAGTTGGGTGCTTATCAGGAGCCTTAAAACTTCGAGGCTTTGGAGCTTCAGAGGTTTCCCTTTTCACATGTTACAAACCTCATAGAAAATTGAACGATGATTTCATGGAGGACGGTGGATCTATGATCGACATTCTCTATTAAGATCTATGGTGGATAGGAGGTTCGGGAATCCAGCTTCAACGGTTTCCAAATCTCATCATAACAAATATCTGGGAGTGTCTAATATGTGAACTCACGAAGTGTGGTGGATCAACAGTCCTCTGCTTCCCAACATCCAACAATTGATATTTACTACAGAACTCCGGGATTCGGGATTTATGGATTGTGCATACTCTCAGTCTTTCTAGAGTGCCAAGTCTTCGGACTGCTGCATTTGTTTCCAAGTGTCATTTTTTGATCAACAGTCAAGATTTAATCTGTCCCTCTGGTATTCGGGACTTCGGATCTTCGGGGTTCCAGGACTTCAGAGGATTTCACATCTGTACACCCCAAAAATATCGAACTATGAATCTCTTAATACTTCCACGTCACCCCTGGGACATCACCACGTTACATGTAATGATCCCAAGCCAAATTATTTCTTGGAATCACTAACTACTACTAATTTATTGAGTTTTTAAGTGCATACAAGATTCATCAACACATGGAGATCACAATATATTCAAGATGTAGAAGCACAAGCAAAGATCTGACCT
>ML784309.1:686081-700429 GCA_009831015.1 Picea engelmannii
AACCCTCCAGAAAATCCCTCAAACTGATGGTCATGCCCCTGCAAACAAAACCCAACTGTCGAAATGGCCCTAGGCCCTCAGGATAAGTTGGATCGAACCTCCCTCGATAAACTGGCCCTGAGACTAGAATGGTGTGGAGGAGTATTTCATCCCCGAGACCAAGCTGTGGAACAAGGTGAGTGGATATTTCACCACTAAGTTGCTCCCAAGGGTTTTTACAGCAAAACTCCCAAACTGAATGCTCAAGAGCAATAGCAAATGCTAATCCAAAACCAGAATGAGTAATAGGTGCACCCCAGCCTCTTACTTATACTTTTCCTTCTAATTCTATGTTGAGTTAGATTAACTCCCAGGGTTAATTTTCTATTCTTCTATTGAGTTATCTATTACTCCTTTATCCTTTCCCTTTCTTAAGTCAACTTAAAAATATAACTTTTAACTTCTTGACTTTTCCCCCTTTAGTGTGAGACTATGACCTAGTGGGGGTGCCCAAGCCACTGAGTCTCCTCCTCACCTCTCTAAGAGGTGTGGGACATTACATTACATTACTTTAGTTCTATAGAAATTCAGGGATTTATTCCTCCCATTCCATCATGAACCATTTCTTCCAGAGTGTCAAGTATCTAGACCTTGGGATCTGACACCATGCATCCCCTGTGACCAATGGTTGGGATTAACTCCAGCCTTCGAACCTTCAGGAGTTCTCTACCCAATTCTAACTATAGCACCTTTCCTCTGGAGTACCAAGCCTCCAAACTTCATGATATGGTGCCACATGTCTATTGGTTTCAAGTTATTGTGGGCCCGGTCTAGTTAAATTCTTCACCAAGGTTTTAGCTACTTTTTGTATTCATCAGGACCCCACTACCCATGCTCGAGAGGAGTTTCATGTGGCAGAATACTAGAAGTAGACACGTGGCCTAATATGGTGGATGAAAAGTGTCACATTCTAACTGGCATTTCGATCTTCAAAAGTTTATTAAATCACTGACACATGGAACACATCCCATGTGTCCACATCATCCCTAGTGATGTCAATAGGCCATGTCACTTCGAGACTTCGGGCTTTGGAATATTTTACACTTACACACTCCAATTCTCCTGAACTTCGAACTCTCAAACTTCTTTACTTTTTAGGTTCCAGATGGTACAAGTGTCAACAATTAAGGTGGTGGCACGTGGCATGTCTAGGAAGGGTCCACATCACCACTGGGGATGTCATCATGCCACGCCACTTATGTTCTTCGGCTTCAGGACTTCAGGCTTCAGGACTTCTCACACTAGCACACTCCAATTATCTCGAACATCGAACTCCCGAACAAAATGATCTTGTGACATGCATCCCTTTTTATGGATAGTATGGATCAACTTTGGAATTCAGGACTTCGGGAGTTTGCGCCTTAGCACACTATGTTTCTCTCGAACGCCAAACTCTCGAATAAGCTGATATTTCGACATGTTCCCCTTTTTGATGAATGGTCCAGATTAACTCTGGACTTTGGGACATCAAGCTTCAGGAGTTTTCACACTATCATAATTGGTTTCTCCCAAACATAGAACTCTCGAACTGTTGTGAGATCTATGACTCACAATCACTTACACATAGATCTAACAGATCATATTTGGTTTTCACCGCTGCGCCTTATCTCTTGCACTTGGATTGATCTAACGGTTCCAATCTGTCTTCAAGCAATCCAATGGTCAAAAACTTCTCCCCAGATATATAGTGTAGATCCACTCCATAACTTTGGGCTTCGACCCCTTCTTCTCTATCACACATAAATTTCATCGAAGTCGCGAAGTCTGAAGTACTTAGGGGTTAACTTTCCTGTACATTTTCTAAATATGATGACTGTGAAGGGTCTTCCTTCTCCCAAATAGATCCTATGGCCCAAATTCAAACCTCGCGGCCCAACACAATGGTTACTATGGCTTCCTTCATATGTAGGTTTTCTTGAACCGCTATACTTCTTGGGCTTCTGAGCATAGTCCAAGTGTTCACACGGTGCCTTCCTGGCACTCACAAATGCTCTAAAATTAAAATTTGTCCCTCTCGACAACAATTCACTCTGAAATATTTTTTTCACTAACCACTACCATGGCCCATCTAGGATCAAATTTGAAACATTGGCTCTGATACCAATTTGTGATGCCCCCTAACCACCAACAGGTTGGGAAACATCACTCTGTAAACATACTTTTCTCTTTGATACTAGTTTGTGATGTCCCCAACCACCAAAAGGCCTGGCAACATCACTCGTAAACATACTTCTACTCTGATACCAATTTTTGATGTCCCCAACCACCAATAGGCTAGGAAACATCACTCTTAAACAAAATTATTCTCTGATACCAATTTGTGACATCCGCGGCCACCCAGGTTCAGCCATGCTACTCCAGAAAACTATGATCCTTGGATATACATAGTATATATATCTAATGCAATTTTTAACCAGACATAAACATTTTGTTCATACATAGATTAATGTGTAAGTGACAATAACACATAAAAATTTCCATTTGATTTACATTTTTCTATCACACATCATAATGCAGAAATAACAGTAAAAGAATATATGCAATAATCACAGGAAAAACCCATAAATATAACAACATATATAAATACAAAACATGTAAATGAACATAGGATTTGTACTTATATTTTAATTGAAGTACATCAACTATGTGTAGACCTTCCACGAACCTTCCAGCCTTAGACCATGCTTCTCATCACTCTCACTAGTGGGTCACCCTTGAGCTGGGACTAAGCTCCACCAGGAAAGGGATTCCTAGGCTAGGCAGGGACAACAAGAAGTTTCATAGTACAATAGGAAGGACTTCCTTCAAGGATCCACTTATTCTCACAGCTCTCATTCCCCACATTCTTGTTCCACCCCAAGAGTGTACACCTTCACTATCACACAGTCCATTGGATACTACACCTCCCTTTCCAGGGCTTCAACAACAGGCTGGATCAAGAATTCTCCTAGTTTTGTCACTGCTACTGCACTTCCTCCAGGAGAGCTCACTTCCTCAGCACATGGGCATGGTGATGGCATCAACAGAAACTAGACGTGGGGAAATGGTACTAACATGACAATATCCAGGAAACCTGTAGGTGTAGGTACAATGAGGGTATCAAATTCATCTTGTAGCAGAGGTTCAAATGGTTTAGGAATTCAACAATGGCAGACAAAATGACTAATTGCGTGCTTGCTCAGTGTCTACGTGAATGGGGAAACCATGGCCAACAAAGAGAGAATGGTGAGTATCGTCTCAATGTTGACAATCCCCTCGAGTTGGTGAGAGAAATCCCATAGAAATGCATGGAGCTTGGATAACACTTGGCTCTCCAGGATCATGTTTTCCCCCCACTTGCAACTCGTTCCCCCCCCTAAAGGAACTTAGGATAATTAATATCTTCTTTACATCTATTAGAATAATAATTATATATTATTCTTTTGGGTTTAATCTCTTAATATTAGCCCCTCTTTCCTAGACTCTCAGCCCCATCCCTTTCCCTACCCAGTGGAGCTTAGTCCCCCATACCTCTTTCTTCGTGGTCAGTCCATATGCAACGATAATTTTGTGTTAAAAATATGAATATTTACATGTACAAAACATGTTCCTGGCCTAATCAACACATAAGCCTATCATCTTATAAATACTTGGCTCACCAGCCTACAAAACATGTTACATTCATAATTACAACTAGGTCTTGACCTTGGGGTTATCATAAAAATCAATAAGTGCAGACACAAAAGAATCTCCCTAGTTTCACCCCGAAACTAGAACAAAACAAGATAGAATATAAAAATTTCCCTAAGTTTTAATTATCAAGCATACTAACTAACAAGAGATAAATGACATATCATTTAAATGTTCTTTGTCCTCGCTAGTGTTGTCCTCACTCCATTCCAAGGCTTATGGGATGTTGAACCTGTAAAAATACATAATCTAACAAAGTTAAAGTAATGGTGTATACTCAACAAAACCAATGTATGTGATCAAGGAGTCATACAATAAAATAAGAACAATTTTATGGGAAAGAAATATATCACTGTATTAGAAATATGAAAAGGAGAATACAATTGATGCCTTGATGTTGTAAGGTCCCTTCCGATAGTTCCTTGCTTCCCACACACTTATTCTTCTCGGATTATGAGATTGTATATTTGAAATTCATTCACAATCTATCTTGACAAAGTAGAGCTCAAAGCCAACATAGGCCCAAAAACTCCAAGCTACAAAAATTACTCAAACTAAATCAAGCTAACTTTCGCAGTCAGAAATTATCTCCTTCTATAATATGAAATGGATAGGGTGAGGAGGTTAGGATGATCCCATGAGATCAGGGATGTGACTCAGATCCAAACCAATTGGAGTCCAACTCACCCTTGAAGCCTCTATTCTAGAAGGATTGAGAAGATTCTATTTTTCCCTCATACGAAAAATCATCGCACCCTTAATATTGAGAAGAGTGTGATGAGGTCACTAGCCAGTGTGGTGAATCATGCGAAAATCCTAGATCACTGCACCCTTAACACTGAACAAAGTGTGACGATCCCTCTTTATAAGGTTTTTACAAAGGAAAAGATCATATTCATCTCTCTCGAAAAATTCATCTTCATTCTTCTTCAGGGATTAATGAAATTGATCCTTCTAAAGAAAAAGGATAGGTTTACATCATTAATGGTCATAGGGGTGATGAAAATAACATGTAACAATGATCTCCCCAAAGTATGAAGTTATAACATAGTGATAGATGAAATACTTTGTCGAGTGTGTGTTGGGAACAAGGAACACATCGGTCGGAAACCTGCCAACAAAAAAGGAAATACAATATAATAATATATCATCACTGAGGTAGGCATTCCCATACTCATAATACAAAAGAATAAATTCTGACATGCAAATATCCATGTCAAGAAAGACAGGTCATGGCCACCAAACATACACTATGGATACATGCAATTGTGACTCAAATATGAACATAGCCACCAAAAGTACACTGTGGATCTATGTGTTAAAGACTCAAATTTGAACATAGGTATGAGACATACACTATGGATCGATGCAATAGTACAATATAAATATACTCCAATACAACTTGAATCTATCAGAAAATATTCAGGGTCTTCATCTCCACTACTCTATAGTACGAATCTAACCATGCGAATACATGTGTTGAAGTCAGACATGGTAGAAACCACTTGATTACTGGTCATTTATGAATACCATTAACAAGTGCGAGGGAAATCACCATTAATGTCAATGAATCCCAGGGTACACTAGTACAATGCAATGGGTGTGAAGTTATGAGCTGAAGTCAAACACTCGACGGAATCTCCCAATCAGGGGTCAATAAAGAAAACCCACTGTCGAAAGAGAGGAAACCTACCATTGATGCATGCAAGTTCCATGGTACCGTTTAGTTTCTAAGTCTAATTCCTGGATAATGAGTTGAAGTTGACAGGAAAAGACTCATCACAGGAGGGCCTTAATGTTGTTGATGATTGCAGCTATGTGAGATATTCTCCAGCTTACAAACTTGAGAGAAATCCCCTGGGAGGGGTGTGTGGTTCCTATCTGAGACAGAGATGGAACATAGAGATGGCCTCCTCCTTACAGAGAGTTGAGAATAAATCCAGATGATTCTCCTATGTAATGCACTGAGAAATGATATATGTTGAGTTGAACGTGCCTATGGATGAGCATAAGGTGAACGTGTGAAATCCCAAAGTGTTGGGTGCATCGTCATGAGAACATAAATGAAGATGATGTATTAACCTCCTCTGAGTAGAAGAGTTGATGAGAAACTCCATATGACTCTCCTGTGTAATTCAATGGGAAAGAAGATTTTTTTAGTGGATGTGTGTGTGGACAAGCATAGGTGAATGTGATCCTAGTGGATGAGCACTGGTGAATAAGTGGTTCTTCTGTGTAATGCAATGAGCCAAAGATATGGACATCCCTATGGATTTTCCCCTAGTGGATGAACACTAGTGGGTGTACAATATCCCTTGCTATATTGTTCAAGATTCAGACCTGCCTGTAACCCTAATTGTAATGTAAAGGGTACAGGTCGTCCCCACCTTAATGTAATTGTTAGTTAATGTAAAAGATAATTTATCTGGCCAATATTAATTATATTATGGGATAGAGAGTTCGGCCCTGTTGTGCCAATAGACACTTATGTTGACAGGTTCATTTTAGTATAAGTAAAGGTAAATTCCCCATTGAGGAAACATATCTTTCATGTGAGTTTGGAAATTTTAGCAAGTACACCTTCTTGGGAAAAGTGTGCACCTCTCTTTGGTGCTAATCTTCTAGGGTTTGAGAACCCTCTTCTGTGTTAGGTCTTATTGTTGGTGAAGGTCTTTCTCTTGAAGAATATAACAAAGGATTTTGTCTGGGTTTTCTTCCCTTGTTGATAAGGGTTTCCCAGGATACTTCTTGTGTTCTTGTGCATGGTGTTTCTTCTTTTGATCTTGGTTGTTGGAACATTATTGGTTATGGTTAAGTGAAATGCTAAAAATGGAATAAACTTCATGATTAACCTTCCTTATTGAAAAATCAACAAATGTATCCCCAATCAATGACACAGAACGGGTAAAAATATTTGTAGATCAGAGTAACAAGTGATTCAGGACTGATGCAGGGATGTTTGACACAATAAAAGGCTTAAGGACTATAGAAATGGTCGACACAATAGAAGGATTTCTAGGTTGAATTTATTTTTGAACATATTGACGACATAAAAATTGTCTTGGCAACACTGACTGAACAAAAGGATCACAGACCAAATTGTAATCAGATAAAGGAGTATGATCAAAAGACAAGAATATTTTCCAACCTAGACACAAATCAATTGAAAGGTTGTCATGTTCAAAAGAAACTCTTCCATAAAATATAGTTTTAGATACATTTCTTTCCCAATTTTTACCCCACCATTTCTGGCGAGTACCTCTTTATTTTTACACAAGCTTGAGGAGGATAACATATTCTTGAATTGTAAGCTCATCCTTTGAATGAGTCCCTCAGAGTATTTTTAACGAACCCTAGGAAGGAGTGGTTCGTTCCCATATGGGCCTTTCGATGTTTGTTTTATGAGTCCAAAGAAAGAAAACTCAAGGGTTTTTCATGTTTAGGGAGTTTGAAAAACACTTAAAGAATACTCCAAAATGTCCTTTTTCATAAAGTAGTCTGATTAGACCGAAAAAGAGATAATCTACCACAAAATATAATTTTTATTCAAATACTTTAATGAGCATGAAAAGAACAAGATCACTCAACAATCTTTTCATGTTTAGAGAGTTTGAAAAGAGCTTAAAGGGAACTCAAGGGTGTTCATTTTTTGTATAACCTTTATGAGTCCAAGAAAAGAAATAATATTTTACTCGGTTACATTCTCAGGTATTTATGAGCATGATAAAGAACAAAGACTGAGCTCAGGATTGTTTTCGTTTTTATGCAAGATTAAAACAAAACCAAACTATGCTTGGGATATACTTTATTTTTATACAATCTTAAAACTAAACAAAACAATGCTTTGATCTAGTTTCATTTTTACACAAGCTTGAAAAAAACATAACTATGCTTGTGACTTCCCAACGCATAATCCATGGATGGTTTTTACTTAGCCCCCATATGAAGAAGCTAGTGTCTTAACTTCAGCATGAACTCCAGAGGCTGTAATCATTTCCCCCAAAGATTCGTTGTGTTTGACAGCATAGGCAGATGATGTTGGCAAATTCAGTTAACAAACAACGAATGCTTGTCAATGATGGAAACAGTGAAGATGACCGGCAAATACAAGACAAGTTCAGAGAAGTGAATAATCGAACGCAGCGAGAGTCGTTAGATTTGGTGCAGGGTCGCCGACAGCCGTCGGATCTGCAGAATTTGCACGGAGGATAAGTCCCCATGAACCAGAGGAGAGAAGTCTCGACAGGCATCGGGATATCAGCCATTGGGAAATCGGAGTTCTCGAGGTCGTGTGCATTGGGATAGCAGCAGTCGCGAAATCTCGACGGGATCTGGACCGTTCATTTGTGATGACGCGTGGCAGCGATCAGGCGCTACCGGGAGAAGCTTGACTAAATGCTTCGTCAGAGAATTGGGGATCGAGACTTTGAAATGTCCAATTCACTTGACAACGAAAAATCCAAAATCGCGATATGCGATTTCGCAATGCAATCTCATCCATAGAATCAAGCGTGGATCTAGACCATAGATCTAACTCCATATCGGAGTTTCGAAGATCTGGATTTTGAAATGTCAAAGTTAATTGACAACAAGAACTTCGAAATCGCGAAATGTGATATCGCAATGTAATCTGAGCCGTCGAGATCCAGGTTGATCTGACCCATTGATCAAACTCCCCATCAGAGTTTCGCGAATCGCGAAATCAAGGAGACAAGAACAGAAATGTCAAAATCGCGATATGCGATATTGCGATCCAATCGCAAATGTCAAGACAAGATTCGATATGGACCGTTGATCTAATTCCTTATTGGAGCTTCGGAGATCGCAATGTGAAAGTGTTGAGAAACTTGGGCAAAGGAATGCCGAAATGCCGAAACCCGAATTAACGACAAGACTTATAAAAGTCATCCTACGATGCGGATAAGACTTGAATGAGATCTAAGGATTATTGTTTCTTCACACACAGGTAACTCATCAGTTACAATTATGCTAAACAAAACGGATTCTTGAGTACGAAACAATTATCATTTCAGTTGCTAAGAAAGGTTTTCTTGATTTGCCTATTGGAAAGTGAAGTGGAACCATCAAGGTTGCGTGTATAAAAGAAAGTGAGTGAGACGGAATTTGGCTGGCTGTTCTGGATGAAAAAGAATGAAACAGTAATAAAGGAGAAATAAAAAGATTCGTAGTATGAAATGACATACAGAGAAGGATCAGAGCAGAATGAGATGCAGAGCAGAAGTAAAGAAGAATGACAGAAAGAATAGAAAAAGAGCAGAATGACAGAAGAATGTGATGTGGAGTTGACCTACTAAACGGATAGAGAAAGAGAAGAATTGTAGAACAATTTGCTGAAGATCAGATTTACTGAACAAAGAAAGAATGGTAAGAAGTGATTTATCGGTATAAATTGTCTATGTATGTATTCTTTCATATTTTAGGGAGGTTGGGAGGTGCTCAAGAGGACTGTTTTCCTCAGAAGTTCAAGTGGGTGCTTGAACACAGGAAGTTGTAGCTTCCATCTGGTTGCAGCCAGAGAAACCAGGGTGGCAGGGTGGTGCTAGGGAGAACAAGTGTTCTCTGTTATACAGGTTGAAGCCTATGTAACTGGAAGTTGGTGCTTCCATCCAGTTGGTGCTGGAACAATCAGGGAGTTGGTGCTTCCTCCTAGTGGATGCTAGAGAAAACAGAGAGTTGGTGCTCTAGAACAAGTTGCAGCTTGTAAAACAGAGGTAGCAACCTCACATTGAGTTGGTGCTCAATTGTAAATGATGTACAAAATTGAAGAAGACTGCCTATCATTTCGAAGAAGAAGAGGTTTTCTCCCTTTATGGGTTTCCTCGTGAAAATATGTCTCTGATTGTACTTTATGTGTGACTGATGGTTTTTACTTTTATTGTCCATATGTTGTATATTGTTGATGACCACATGAAGAAATATTAATGATGTTTTAACAGACTTAAAATTGTTTAAGATCACAAACAACTGATTCACCCCCCCTCTCAGTTGTTTTAGTATTTCCAACAGATGAAATGAATATTCAAATAATATACATAACGAAGTACTTGACTTAATCGAAGAGGGGAAAAAATATTTCCTTTTTTAAATGATCGTGACACAGGAACATGAACTTTGTTCGAGAATCCAGGTTCAATCCCCAGACCTCTGTTTCATTTTTTAACGATATTGACACAAAAACGAGAACTATGGTCATAAGCTCTGTTTCATTTTTTAATGAGATTGACACAGAAACAAGAACTATGGTCATAGGCTCTGTTTCATTTTTTTAATGAGGTTTCCACAGAGACACAAAAAACTATCCTCATAGATGGTTTCATTTTTTAATGAGCTTGAAATAAGAAAATCATGCTCAAAGATGGTTTCATTTTTTAATGAGCTTGAAATCAGAAAACCATGCTCAAGGCTCTCTTCTTGATCATGTCTTCCAAGAGGACAATACTCTGGAAGGAAACCATGTCAAGGGAAAAAAATCGGTCATGTCTTCCAAGATATATTCGCTAGACAGAAGAAACACACTCTGGAAGGAACACATGTCAAAGGTGGCAACTGGGGTAAGGATATTAGGCTCCAATAGCCCTATCGAAGAGATCACCATGTCAAATATTGGATCTATTTTATAAGAGACTAATATTACAATGAGAGGATCATCTTCATCAGCAGTGGAAGGCATGGGAGATAATTCCACATAATTGACCTATGGTGGGGGCGATACCATCTGCATATAAGAACCATTTAGGGATTTCATTGAGTTGATAATAAAATCAGGTCCAACAAAGGAGAGTTGATCAATAGTCACAACTCTTCCATCATGAGGGAAATATATCACACGAAAAAGAGTGGACACGATAGCTTTCATGGCATAGACATAATCTCTCCCAAGGAGTAAATCGAAATCTAAGGGATCATGGACTACCACGATGTCAATAATGATAGTTTTCCCTCTGAATGTTATGAAAAACTAAGGAAGGAATCATAAAGGGTGATTGGTTCTTATATTAAAAGATAACATATTCTATTTAACTGGCACAATATGAGGACAACCCAAATCTTGCCAAGCAATAGAAAATAAAATACTAACGGATCTACCTTCGTCTATCAGTGTCTGAGGAACGTCCTAACCAGAAACTTGTACTATAATCTTGAAAGGAATGTGAGAGGGAAGACAAAGTCGGGTTAGTTCACCCCAATAAAAAAGGATGGCCTCATTACTTGGGGGGGGTCCCAAGGGAGAAGGAGGAATTCCCCCAATCACAGTAGAGTTTGTATCAATGAGAAAAACATGGTGGTATTGGGGTTACTTTCTAGCGGGAGAGTAGGATCGATTGATGATGAGATTAGATCAACCACTTGGGTTTCATTCTCCAAGGGGAGAATGGGGTCAATGGATGGAAACAGATCGACCCCTTGAGTTTCACTCTCTAATGAGAGAGTGGGATCAACTGAGTATGGGATTGGATTGACCACTTTGTCAGCTGGTTCAACTAAGGATGTGACCATACTGACTACATGATCAACCAGACTAACCGATCAAGGGATCGGATTGATATTTCCATCAACTACAGGTGGTTCCATAGTAAGCTTACGATAAGCATCTAGAAGTTGAGGTTGGGAAACAATCATGTCTTCAGTAATTTCGAGGCTTTTTCCATATGAGGGCAAAGATGATTTTGATGACTCCCTCTGCATAACATACATGAGAACTTGACTCTACTTTTCTTCCACCCAATAGTATTATGACTAGTTGACCGGAGGTCATTATCATGTTGTTCATAGGTTGAAGACACATGTTGGTGAGGGTGTGTAGACCATGCTTCTATAACCTTGGATAGACAAGGGAAATCTTTAATAAGATGGCTACCCTTACAAATCCTATAAGGGTACTTGGGTTTATGGGTTGTTTGGGTGATCTTGATATCATCAACACTCCCCAACATGAGTAACAATGACTATTTGTTTTCCAACATGTCTATCAATGGTTGGAATCTTGGACCCTTGTTTATTTTTCTTCTTCTTATTCTTCCGTTTCTTCTTCTTCTTATCCATCGGGTTACTAGCTTTAGAGATTTCACTCGGAGAAGAAGATGAAACGGAAGAAGACCTTTCAAGTGGAGAAGGTGAAGAAGATCTTACTAGTGAAGAAGGTGAAGGATCAACATGAGGATGATTTTCTTGGGGGGGATTTCTTACAAGCTAAGCACTTAATACATTCAGGATTACCTAAGTGGAAAAGAACCATACCGACAATCCAATCGTGAGACCTAGAAGGCTCAAAGTAGCGATGTAAGGAGGACCCCTGGAGTAGGGGTTGCTTCATTGGTTGTTTCAAGAACCGACGCCATTAAACACAGATCCAGCCTAAAGTATGCTAGGGAAAATAAACAACACATGCTAAAAATCTAGGAAGCAAGCAAACAAACAAACAAAACCTTCTCACAATGAACGCACTAGTTGGTGATGAAATCCAATGTTGCAAGAAAAATGTAGGAAGGGGTTGAGATAGAGCGGGTGGAAAAGTTACGTTGACTACCTGTAACATGCCCTGCCACCTAGGCCAGGCCATGTTACTCCATAAAATGATTTCATTCTTTGATACCATACTCTAACATACCCAACATCTAACAGAGTTATGCCACATAAATTTTTCGAATTGCATGCAATTAAGACATATACACATAGAACTCTTGTGGAACTTTATATATAAAACATTAAAATTCAAATACATTCAGTAAATGCATGGATTTATAATGAAATAATAGTAAACATATACATGCAACATATATATGTGATACCCATAAATATAAAGACAGTTATAAACCACACATATGATAAACCATAAAAATAAACACGTAAATAATTATGCAGCATGTAATTTATCACACAATTGAAACTTATCTTGGTAATAATATCACCAACTATGTACATACCTTCCAAAAACCTCCCATCCTTAGACTACACTTCTCATCACTCTCAGTAGTGGGTCACCCCCGAGATGGGACTAAACTCCACCCGGGTAAAGGGATTCCTAACCAGGATGATGTATCATAGACAAAATGAAAGACTCCATCACAGGTTCCAACTCAAACTAACATCCTACAGTCCCTCATTCCCCACATTCCTTTCCCACCCTAGGAAGTGTGCCTCTTCTCTGCTCAACAGTCCCTCGACTGCCTCACCTCCTTTTCGAGCTTCAACAACAGGCCATACATGAAGTCTTAGAGCTTTGTAGTTGTAGTTTAGCGCCTTCAAAAAATCAATTCCCAATAATTCTCTCACCTTGAGATATTTCTCATAGGGCTAACAACCCACCTCTTTAATATTGAATGGGCCTGACAACCCGCTTCTTCAGTCCAACTCCCAAGCTAACCAGGTACACAAACAAGAATGGGTACAGATACAGGTTCAGATACTGTGACAGGAATGTACAAAGGACAACTGACTAGGTGAGTGAATGATCATGGAATGATTAAATGGATGACAGGAAGATGAGAAAATGAACTAATTCCATACTATATGTATGCATGTTCCAAACTTTACACTTGTCATGTTGGTAGCTACTTTGGCCCACTTGTAGCTATCCTTAGAACTTAGGATAAAATATTTTTCCATACTTTATGATTTAAGGAATATCAATATAATATTCCTTTTTGTCTTAAGCTCCCTATATTATCCCTTTTTCTTAACTTGTATCCCCCCCTTTGCCTAACTAGTGGACTTTAGTCCCCCATACTCTTTTATCTTGGTTGGTATGTGCACAACAATGTATTTTCTATTAATGATGAGACATATGCAAAAATAGGTTCACTAGCCTTTAACATATAGGCTCTTCGGCCTAATCAAAACATAAGTCTCCTAGCTTATAATAGCTGGCTCACTAGCCTATAAAACACAACATATACACAAAGGCTCCCTAGCCTCAAAATCATGTTCCCTTAAGTTGTTACGCGTGGTATCCTAGAATGTGCATACTTCGTCATTTTAGTGTGTAGTACATGCATGCACTATGCCATGAAAGGTGCATACAAAAATGATATCAAAAATCTCACCAGCTTAAGTACATTTTCATTTTACATTTACAATTGGGTTTGGCCTAGGGATATTACAATACTTTCTTAACATAATTAAACCCTGGTGCAAGCTCTCACACATAATCGTGGGTATACCCTCCAAGGATCTCGAGTGATTTTGGCCAACTCCGATTCCAAGTACCGTGAAGACTTACCCTTCCACATTCACCTTGTGCAAAGACTCTAAAGATATAGGATACTCAGGTTACCAATTACAACAATGATGCCTAGGGAAGTAGTCGACAGTCTGATCCATGCGCAAGGGCAGGGTATCGAAGACTGAAATAGCCTCGAGAAGGTTCGCACAATATTTTCTTCTCAAGTGACCCCCAATAATACGTGCAATATTGTTGTGGGGTATTCTACCCTACGGACTAATAAGCTAGGGCTCTAAACTTATACGCATAAAATCACCCTCAAGACTTAACTTTTGACCTTCTACCCGAATCTGAAACCCCTTTCTTCACATGCATACAAGAGAAGAATAAACCAACCTTTTTCCGGACGGCTGAAGTAGATCCTCCGTTGAGTTTCTTGTCCTTTTGCTGCTGCTGC
>ML784309.1:724789-769193 GCA_009831015.1 Picea engelmannii
GTGATAACCTCATTGGGACCAATCTCAACAAAATATTCATTTGGAGTTTCCTCATTTTCAAATGTAACCCTTTTAGGATTTCTAGAATGATTATTTTTCTTTCTTCTTTCATGTTCTTCTCTGTCTACTCTTGCAGGTTCAACATCCATTATTTTATGTTTATTTTTCCTTCCTTCTTGTGTCTTTTCAATATGAAAAGCGTTGATGACATCCATGATATTATTCTGTGTAGAGTAAATCCTCGCTAACATATGTGAAAGTCCTTCAACAAAATCCTATAAAAATAAAATATAACATTTTCATGTTAAATAAAATTAAAAAATTACTATGATAGTAAAAATAATAAATGACACAAAAATAAAAATAAAAAACTTACATTTCCTTTCTCAATGTCATCAATGATGGATGCACATAATTCTGAAAAACATTCATTCTTGTTATAATTTCTCAATTTGAAACAATATCTAAACTTGATATAAGTTCGTCCTTGTTTGACAAGTGCATAAACAATATATGTGGTTGAAACCAAACATATATCTTATAACAAGCCACTGACTGGTAATTTCCTTTCACATGTTCTAATTTGGCACAATAAAAATATATATGATCTCCATTGTGTCCTTACTTGTCCTTAAAAAAACAAGAATATTCTAGTTTGTTTTCACCTTCCATAGATTTCCACTCTCTAACATTCTTCATTGCCCTTGATAGGTCAGGTGTTATGCTATCATTTTTTTTCCTAACATTCATGGAGGTTCTAGTTGCAATTTTGGATGCCATTATTGCAGGTCGTGATCTAGATATATTCATAAATAATATCTTTCCTTCCATTTTCCTATAAGATAAAAAAAAAAATTAGGCCTTTTATGTTATAATAAACTAAAAAAAAAAAACATTGAATATAAGAACTAATTTAAAAAAAAATTAAAATGTTTTGACCCATATTGAAATTTTTTTGACCCATGGAGTTATTAGGCTTCTATCGGGACCGTACCTTGGCCATGAGGGGTTGGGATGATGTTTGGCATCTCCCCAGGCCCCTTGTGGCTAAGGAACAATCATGTGAGATCATGCCTTAGCTGCGGGGGGGGGGATGGGGCGATGTCCGACATTACCCTAGTCCGACCATCCCCATGGCCAAGTTACGGTCCCAAGCTAGGGTGATGTTGGGAATCACCCCATACCCCTCACAGCTAAGGAATTGTCCCGTGGGACTATGACTTAGCTATGGGGTGTAACACACCCACTACCATAATTCAAAATTTTTGGTCGATATCTCAATAACGAGACTCCCCGGAGCTTGTAGCAGCAAAATGCCAATCCCCGAATCAGAGGTCTTCTATTTACCTACCCAATTCTTTGTACATAACCGTGGCCTTACGTCCAACCTGATGCAGGCACGCCATACATTGGTACGTCCACTTACAGGGTCTTCTTCTTCTCACCCGAAGAACTCCAAGGTTCTTCTATCTCCCTATCGGGAAAATCTGCTCCCAC
Source organism: Picea engelmannii (assembly GCA_009831015.1). Taxonomy (NCBI): domain Eukaryota; kingdom Viridiplantae; phylum Streptophyta; class Pinopsida; order Pinales; family Pinaceae; genus Picea; species Picea engelmannii. The sequence continues at coordinate 726,287 of ML784309.1, forward strand.
AGTTCTCTCGCGCGATTCCCCCTTCCTTGATTTATCGGGGAATCGGAACTCGTGACTTCGCGAGTTCAAAGGTTGAACACTGGGTTCTCGGACCCCCGAGACCCGATGGTCGATCAAATCACTGACTCTTCCCCGAGGGATTTCACTACTCACGACCTCGTGATATTGAATACCCAATACTTGGGCTCTCACCCTGCGAACTCCCGAGTTCGTGAGATCTCTCGATCTCTGCCACCTGTCCTCCCTAGATGGATGACTCACAACCTCTCGCCACTTCCTCGCTTCGTGACTTAGAAAATCCAAACTTTGGGCTCCTACCTCGCGAACCCTGAGCTCATGAGATCCCTGGATCTCCGCCACCTGTCCTCCTCGGATGGACAGCTCAAATCCTCTCGTAGCCTCTCCACTCGTGACTTAAAGCATCCAACTTTTGGACTTCTACCCCGCGAGCCCCGAGCTCACGAGATCCCTAGATCTCTGCCACCTGTCCTCTTTGGATGGATGGCTCAGATCCTCTCGTAGCCTCGCCACTCGTGACTTAAAGCGTCCAGCTTTTGGACTTCTACCGAGCAAACCTCCGAGCTCACGAGATCTTGGGATCTCTGCCACCTGTCCTCCTCGGATGGATGGCTATGATCCTCTTGTGGCCTCACCACTCGCAACTTGAAGCTTCCAACTTTTGGACTTATACCCAGTGAACCTCCAAGCTCACGAGATCTTCGGATCTCCACCACCTTTCCTCCTCGGATGGGCGGATATGATCCTCTCGTGGCCTCGCCTCTCGTAACTTGAAGCGTCCAAATTTTGGACTTATACCCAGCAAACCTTCGAGCTCATGAGATCTTCAGATCTCTGTCAGCTGTCCTCCTTGGATGGGTGGCTATGATCCTCTCGTGGCCTCACCTCTCGCAACTTGAAGTGTCCAAATTTTGGACTTCTACCCAGCGAACCTCCGAGCTCACGAGATCTTAACCCTCGTCTATCTCCCTATAGATCTAACGACTGTCGAGTTTCCTAGCTAAGGTCTGACGGTTCAGATCTATCCCGATGCCATGCCCTTTCTACTACTCTTTGGACGTGGAAAAACCAACGGTCCAGATGTTCTCATGGGGCCTAGGAATCTACGACTCAGACCTCCTCGCTATTCTCGAAGATGGAGGAAAAGGATTAAGGCAACTAACACCCTCGTTCATTCCTTCGATTTAACAATCGTGAATGTCCGTAGACTCTCCGACAAGATCTTGTCTGTTGATCAATATTGATCCCTACACTGTTACTGCAGGATTTAAGAGGGTCGTTCCTCTTTATACAGGGTCGTTCCTTGCGAACCTTTCTAAGGAGGAAATCTCTATGAAGAGATCTGTACTGGGTATCCTTGAGACAGATAAGGAAAACAACTTCCCGAGAATGGCTGGGAACCTAACTTAGTTCGATCTAGGCAAAAACACCATTGCTTTACCCACGTACATCATGCGTGGTTTCCTTTGTTATGGGCATATATCTATTCATTCCCATCACACACTGCAGAGGCATTTTTACACAAAAATCATTCATAATTTGATAGTCCTATGAGCATATATATATATATCTATACATATACCAGTCTATGAATTTCAAGATGTAATATATATATATAAGACACTTATTAGAAATGACTTCAGAATGGGTGTAACTACTGAGAGGGGTTCTCGTTTCCACCCAACCGTAGGCTCAGCGACTCCCAACGGATTTACCACTAGCCACCCTCGAGCTGAGACCACGATGTTCTGAGAATGAGTCTCTCTGTCTGCCAGTGACCATAAGCAAAGGTTGCAATCCTTCCTCTCTACTATCACTCACTCTGCGTAAAACTGCCAGAGTTCCCCTTGCGTCTTCCCTTTCAATCGTCCCTACCATACGCCTTATCCTATCGCGAGGTTGCATGTGGCACGATTACCCTCGCGCCGATCAGGCTCGACGGCTCTACGGATGGGTGGTTCGCCATCCCATCCCTCATCAAGCCATCCGCCTACCAGGCTACGAGGTATTGAACTCCAGGGCCAAAAAGCCACTTTTGGTTCTCCGGGCCAGTGGATTCCAAATATGGTATTTTTATTCTCGGTGGAAGTTAACGCCACCTTTTCAGGTTCCTCCCACCACCATCGTGGTCTCTTTTCTGCACATCCCCTCATCAACAGTCCTGCAATAAATTCAGAATGTTATTGACATTCATTGACCTCTTTCTGTAGGTCCATTTACATCACATGTTCATACTTGTGAGTTTTCCATAATCCTCGGCCAGCCTAGTTATATTTACAAACTGGGTGAAACAGGGTGTTACAATTCCCTCCCCCTAAAAAGGAACATCGTCCTCGATGTTCTTAGCTACTAACATGAATTACATGTACAGAAGTAAACAAAATCAGATATGTCTGTCTCATGGCATCCTCCATTTCCCATGTAGCCTCATATGGGCCAAAATGTTTCCACTGCACCTTGACCTATGCAATGGTTCTGTTCCGGAGTCGGGTTTCCCTTCTGTCCAATATGCATAGGGGTTCTGGTAGGAATTCTCCCTCCGGTTCCACCTGGATCACATACCAGTCAATTATATGATTAGCATCATGTACATATTTCCTCAATAATGAAACATGGAATACATTATGTGCTTTTACTGTGGGAGGAAGTGCTAGCCGATAGGCTACAGGTCCCACTCTGTCTAGAACCTCAAAGGGTCCACAATACTAGGGTGCCAATTTGGCACAAGCTCCCATTTTTAGGGAACTCCTTCTGGGTTTAATTCTGAGATATACATGATCTCCTGTTTGGAACTCTCTTGGAGTTCTCTTTTGATCAACATAACTTTTCTATCGGTTCTGAGGGACCCTCAGATTTTGTTTTATCTGAGTCACTTGCTGTTCCATTTCTTTCAACATGTTGGGTCCAAAAGAAATCCTATTTACAGGATTGCTCCAGCTGACTGGGGTATTACATTGTCTACCATAGAGGACCTAAAATGGGCTCATTTTTAAGGATGCTTGATAGCCATTATTGTAGGCAAATGCTACCAATGGCAGGTAGTCTTCCCATTTCCTGGGTTGATGCATTACATGCATCCTTAACATATCCTCTAATATCTGATTCACTCTTTCATTTTGTCCATTGTTTTGGGGGTGATAGGCGGTACTAAACAACAACTTGGTCTCCAAACCCGCCATCAGTGATTTCCAGAAGTTGGAAGTGAACTTTGTGTCTCTGTCAGATATTATCTCCCTCGGCATACCATGCAGTCGAAACACCTCTTTCATGAATACCTGTGCGATATCTATCGCCTTGCAGGTTGATTTGATGGGGATGAAATGAGCGGACTTGCTTAGTTTATCCACCACTACCATAATGGCGTCATTCTGTTTGGTTGAAGTTGGTAGTCCAGTGCTAAAATCCATGGAGATGGCTTCCCATTTCCATTCTGGGATGGGTAAAGGGTGTAATAGTCCTGTTGGGTGTCGATGTTTTGCTTTAACTTGTTGGCATTCTATGCATTGGGCCAAATATTTTGCTACATCCTTCTTCAATCCCGGCCAGAAAAATTGTTTTCGAGTGACAGTAATCATTTTCTGGTATCCTGGGTGACCAGTGTAGGGTCTTTTATGTAGTTCATCCATGATGAACCTCTTCAAGTCATCACAATTGGGAATGTACAGTCTATCTCTGTAGGTGAGTAGACCTCCTTTGGTCATCTGATAGTGTTCGTATTTTACTCCAGCGGGTTCTTGTTGTAGGTACAGGGTCACATTTCGGATGAAGGGATCTCTTTCTTGTGCCTCCTTGACTCTGTGCTTGACATCTGTCTCACAGGTACTCACTGCTGCCAGGTGAATTGTTCTCATGCTTCTGCTAAGGGCATCGGCCATCCTATTCTCCTTCCCTTTGATGTGTTTGATTTGAAAATAAAACTCGCTAAGGAGGGCCATCCATCTAGCTTTTCTAGTATTGAGCTTGGGTTGATCAAATAAATACCGTAATCCATAGTGATCTGTCATAAGCACAAATTTCCTCCCCAGGAGGTAATGCCTCAACATTTTTAAGGCATGCACTATGGCAGCCAATTCTAGATCATGCATCACATAGTTGACCTCATGTTCATTCAATTTTCGGGATTCATAGCAGATCACCTTTCCTTGCTACATAAGGACTCCTTCGAGCCCTTGTTTACAGGCATCTGTGCACACAAGGAAGTCAGCTTCTGGGTTAGCAATTTTCAACACGGGTGCATGGGTTAGTAAATGTTTCAAGGTTTGAAATATTTCTTCACATTGTTGTGTCCACAGAAATTCCGTTCCCTTCTTCTGGAGGGCAATGATTAGACAACCAATCTTGGAGAAATCTTTTATAAATCTCCTATAGTATCCCGCCAATCCCATAAAGGATCTAATGTCTGAGACATCCTTTGGGGTAGGCCATTCCATGATATACCTGATCTTGTCAGGATATACTACTACCCCTTCCTTGGATATAACATGTCCCAAGTAGTGTACTTGTTTCTGGAAGAAGTCACACTTGCTGAATTTAGCATAGAGCTGATGCTCTCTTAGCACTTGCAGCACAATTCTAAGATTCTCTTCATGTTCTTCTCTACTCTTAGAGTAGATTAAAATATCATCAATAAAAACTAGTACAAATTTATCTATAAATTTACTGAGTACATTGTTCATTAAGCACATGAAAGTAGCAGGGGCATTGGTTAACCCAAATGGTACTACCACAAACTCATAATGACCATACCGTGTCCAGAAAGTGGTCTTATGGATGTCTTCACCCTTGATTCGGACTTGATGGTATCCTGATCTCAAGTCAATCTTTCAGAAAACAAATGCACCTCCCAACTGATCGAATAGATCATCGATCCTGGGCAAGGGGTATTTGTTCTTTATGGTTACTTTATTAAGTTGTCTGTAATCTATACACAGTCTAAGGGTGCCATCTTTCTTTTTCACAAACAGGAATGGTGCTCCCCATGGGGACATGCTGGGTCAAATATAACCCTTGTCCATCATTTCTTTCAATTGTAATTTGAGTTCAACTAACTCAGGCATGCTCATCCGGTAGGGTGTTCTAGACACCGGCACCGCTCTTGGTGCAAGTTCTATTGAGAAGTCAATGTCTCTTCTCAGAGGTAGACCTGATATCTCCTCTGGAAACACATCTCGGTATTCTCTCAGGATAGGGTGGTCATCAGGGCTTGGGTCTGCACCTTCGGTTGTTTTCAACACCTGTACTGCATATAGGGGACATCCCTTTCAGCAATACTTCCTCATTTGCAATGCTCATATTTGTCTCACCAAGACCGGTTTTCGGATCCCTTGAAGGGTTATCCTTTTTCCTTCTTCGCTCACACATTCTAAGGTTTTATCGTAACAGTTTAGTTTAGCTTTATGGGCTTCCATCCAGTCCATACCAATCAACAGATCGTATGATCCCAGGGGTAATACATTAAGGGTTGCTTGGGTGGGGAATTCACCCAACATTATTTGGCAAGCTGGTACGGCCTCTACCACCTTTCTTTTGGTGCCAGTGGATAACTGTACCAACCATGGTTTAGTTTTCTTCTGTGGCTATAGTTTACACTTATCAACAGTTTTAGGGGCTATATAACTCAAATTTGAACCAGGGTCAATCAAAATAGATACCAGATGGTTGAAGATCATACCTTCTATTTCCACCACTAAAGCTTGGTGGTCAGCTTGGTTATTATCCAAGGCTGCATAGATCTGTGGCACACTCCTTGCCACATGATTGACCGTGGTAGCTTCCTGCATGTTATAAATTTTCTGATTTTTCTATTGTCAGAGTGGACAGTCTCTCCGGAGATGATGTCCTCTGCAATCCCAGCATTCCAAAGGTTTTCTCTTTGGGTTATCAGTCTTTACTGGTATAGGTCCTGAAGTTTTATTTCCGTTCGCCGAGGGAAAGTTCTACTGGAGTACACTCTGGGTTGGAAAGTTCATTCTGTGGTTCTTCTTGTAGTTTTTAAATACCGAGGATTTTCTCCCTTTCTTCTGAAATTTTGAACCATTCTTTTGTTTCTAGTCTCCACGAGACTCTGCCCGAGGCCCATATTGGTCATGACAATATGTTGCCATTCGTATAGTGTCTTCTAGGGTATTTGGCTTGTCGAATTCGATTCGGTCCCGGTATTCTTTGGGTAGCCCACTGATGAAGCACTGGGCCTTTGCCTTCTCTGCTTTGATGTAGGGGACATATCTCAGTAAGTCAAGGAATTTGTTGACATACTCCTCCATAGTAAGCTGTCCTAGTTTGAGTTCATAAAACTCTTTAGCCTTCTCATCGAAATACCTTTCTGACAAATACTTCTTCCGGAAGTACTTCTCAAACCGTTTCCAAGACAGGTTCTCCTCGTGGATCCCTTTCATATTCTTAAGGTCTTCCCACCAAATGGAAGCCTTTCCATTTAGATTGAAAGTGGCCACTCAGGCCTTCAGGTTCTCTGAGAAATCATGGACTCTAAAATATTTCTTCAGTCCAGGTAGCCAAGCCTCATCTTCCTCTCCCTTCTTTATCTCACCATTGAAGGAGGGAGGTTTGGCCTTTTTGAATTCCTCAAATCTATGACTCTTAGAAGTCTTTTGCCTTTTCTGTTTCTTTTGAGAATAGGAACTAGTCCTGCTGCTGGAAGAGCCTTCTGAATCGCCAGCTTCCTTCTCAGTGGAATCATCTGGCACTGGTCCTTTACCTCTGGGGTGGACCTTTTTGGATGTGCTTCTCTCAATGTGACTCCTGACACGACTACAATTCTGCATCTCAAGTTCATGCTGCATCTGTCATTATAGGTCGGCTAAGCTCTGTAGTAGAACTGCATTAATCTCGGTTTTCTTTTCTTGTTCCTTCATCATCCTTTCATTGTCGACCTTGCAGCTTTGCAAGTCGGCCATGAGACTCCTCACTGTCTTAGCTAAGTCTGGGGGGGTTCCTATTGCTCTTCTTTCATCAGACTCCTCGTCTCTGTTGTGGGAGCCTTCTCCCACCTCTCGGTGAGTCACCATGTTCAGCGCTTGTAGATTCCCGCGGTTGATCATCCGCTTGAGTGAAAACACAAATGTTGATTATTAGTCAAGAGTTACATTCATTTTTATAAATGGCGCATAAATTCATAACTCTTTCACATGCATACACAGTCGGGCTTTCATATTCCAAGTTCTTAGTCCTGGTCAAGATAGTTAATTCAAGGGTTTACTCCTCATAGGAGTGTTCTGAACGAGGTTTATGTGTGACTCGTGTATGAGCCTAGTCAGGCCGAGTGTTGTAACCATGCTCTGATACCAATTTGTAACACACCCACTACCATAATTAAAAACATTTGGTCGATATCTCAATAACGAGACTCCCCGGAGCTTGTAGCAGCAAAATGCCAATCCCCGAATCACAGGTCTTCTATTTACCTACCCTATTCCCTGTACATAACCGTGGCCTTATGTCCCACCTGACGCAGGCGCGCCATCCATGGGTACATCCACTCACAGGGTCTTCTTCTTCTCGCCCGAAGAACTCCAAGGTTCTTCTATCTCCCTATCGGGAAAATATGCTCCCATAGTTCTCTCACGCGATTCCCCCTTCCTTGATTTATCAGGGAATCAAAACTCGTGACTTTGCGAGTTCAAAGGTTGAACACTGGGTTCTCGGACCCCCAAGACCCAATGGTCGGTCAACTCGCTGACTTTTCCCCAAGGGATTTCGCTACTCGCAACCTCGTGATTTTGAATACCCAATACTTGGGTTCTCACCCTGCGAACTCCCGAGTTCGCGAGATCTCTCGATCTTTGCCACCTGTCCTCCCCATATGGATGACTCACAACCTCTCACCACTTCGCCACTTCATGACTTAGAACATCCAAACTTTGGGCTCTTACCTCGCGAACCCCGAGCTCACGAGATCCCTGGATCTCCACCACCTGTCCTCCTCGGATGGACGGCTCAAATCCTCTCATAGCCTCGCCGCTCGCGACTTAAAGCGTCCAAATTTTGGACTTCTACCCCGCGAGCCCCGAGCTCATGAGATCCCTAGATCTTCGCCACCTATCCTCTTTAGATGGGCGGCTCAGATCCTCTCGTAGCCTCGCCACTCGCGACTTAAAGCGTCCAACTTTTGGACTTCTACCCAGTGAACCTCCGAGCTCACGAGATCTTTGGATCTCCGCCACCTGTCCTCCTCGGATGGATGGCTATGATCCTCTTGTGGCCTCGCCTCTCGCAACTTAAAGCTTCCAATTTTGGACTTATACCCAGCGAACCTCTAAGCTCACGAGATCTTCGGATCTCCGCCACCTGTCCTCCTCAGATGGGTGGCTATGATCCTCTCGTGGCCTCGCCTCTCACAACTTGAAGTGTCCAACTTTTGGACTTATACCCAGAGAACCTCCGAGATCACGAGATCTTCAGATTTCCGCCACCTGCCCTCCTCGGATGGGCGGCTATGATCCTCTCATGGCCTCACCTCTTGCAACTTGAAGTGTCCAAATTTTGGACTTCTACCCAGCGAACCTCCCAGCTCACGAGATCTTAACCCTCGACTATCTCCCTATAGATATAACGGTTGTCGGGTTTCCTAGCTAAGGTCTGACGGTTCAGATCTGTCCTGATGCTATGCCCTTTCTACTGCTCTTTGGCCGTGGAAAAACCAACGGTCTAGATGTTCTCATGGGGCCTTGGAATCTATGACTCAGACCTCCTCGCTATTCTCGAAGATGGAGGAAAATGATTAAGGCAACTAACGCCCTCGTTCATTCCTTCGATTTAACAATCGTGAATGTCCGCAGACTCTCCAACAAGCTCTCGTCTGTTGATCAATATTGATCCCTACGCTGTTACTGCGGGATTTAAGAGGGTCGTTCCTCTTTATACAAGGTTGTTAAGACTTGTGCGTTCCAGTCCCTTTTCTGGGTTCCTTACGAACCTTTCTAAGGAGGAAATATCTGTGAAGAGATCTGTACCGGGTATCCCTAAGACAGATAAAGAAAAAAACTTCCCGAGAATGGCTGGGAACCTAACTTAGTTTGATCTAGGAAAAAACACCATTGCTTTACCCACGTACATCATGCGTGGTTTCCTCTGTTATGGGCATATATCTATTCATTCCCATCACACACTGCACAGGCATTTTTACACAGAAATCATTCATAATTTGACAGTCCTATGAGTATATATATATATATATACATATACCAGTCTATGAATTTCAAGATGTAATATATATATAGGACACTTATCAGAAATGACTTCAGAATGGGTATAACTGCTGAGAGGGGTGCTCGTTTCCACCCAACTGTAGGCTCAGTGACTCCCAACAGATTTACCACTAGCCACCCCCGAGATGACTCCACGATGTTCTGAGACTGAGTCTCTTTGTCTTCCAGTGACCAGAAGCGAAGGTTGCAATCCTTCCTCTCTGCTATCACTCACTCTGCGTAAACCTGCCAAAGTTCCCCTCGCGTCTTCCCTTTCAATTGTCCCTGCCATATGCCTTATCCTCTCACGAGGTTGTGTGTGGCATGATTACCCTCGCGTTGATCAGGCCTGATGGCTCTACGGATGGGTGGTTTTCCATGCCATCCCTCAAAAATCCATCCGCCTACCAGCCTGCGAGGTATTGAATTCCAGGGCCAGCGAGCCGCTTTTGGTTCTCTGGGCCAGTGGAGTCCAAATACAGTATTTTTATTCTCGGTGGAAGTTAACGCCACCTTTTCAAGTGCCTCCCACTACCATCATGGTCTCTTTTCTGCACATCCCCTCATCAGCAGTCCTACAATAAATTCAGAATGTTATTCACATTCATTGACCTCTTTCTATAGGTCCATTTACATCACATATTCATACTTATGAGTTTTCCATAGTCCTCGGCCAGCCTAGTTATATTTACAAACTGGGGGAAACAAGGTGTTACAGGGGGGTTGGGGTGATGCTCGACATCACCCCATCCCCCATGGCCAAGCCCTGGGGGATGGGGAAATGTCGAGGTAGATGAAGATGGTGATCTCCCTCAAGGAACCAAGTCTCTCCACCTGGGAGGACTTCTGCTACCTTGGGGTGGATTCATTGGAAAGATATGGGAGAGTTTCTCTTGGGATGATTTTTCCTAAGTATGGGAACACAGGTTTGTTGGAGGCATGTATGATATAGAACCGAAATCGGTGAGTCTATGGAAATGAAGAAATATGTAGAAACAAAGAGAAAGAAATATTGTGGATGAGGGCATGTCTGAGGTGCACCAGAGGTGGATATGAATATGGTTGATGGAGATTCTTGGTGATGATATTTCTATGATTTTCCTACTAAGGTGAGGTGAATATTTTGACTACGTCATGTTTTAAATCGAGCCGATAGTTCTCATGTTTTAATTGTTTCATAATAAAAAATAATTAGATGAGTGTTAGTCGTGGTTCATGCCACCCATACTATATCTTTTTGTTTCTTTCATTTGTTCCACATTTCTCTTGGTTTCTCATGGATGTATGCTTATATATGACTAAGTGTTAAAGTATTTAACGATTGTCTAAGTATACCATAGTTTCACTAGAGTAGGAGTGTGACTCATCGGTAGCTTAGAACATAGTATGGGTATTCTCTAGGTGAAGAGGCGTAGTCCAAATGAAGTATCCTTGGTGTTGTTGAGAACCCAAGAGAGAAACGTTGCAGTGTTGAACACCCTCAAGAGGTGCACGATCGTAATATTTGGCTAGGAATACTATGGGGACATGATAGGTGGTGTGATCCGAAATCGGATCTAGAAGCCTGACAGGGCTTGAAAAATGCTCAAAAATGAAAGTTCTCAGAATGAGACGAAACCAGTTCCATTACGTCCATCTTGTCTTCCTGATTCCGGTGGTATATTTACTTTGTCAAACGGGCTCCGTATGGAGAATATATCGCGTTCTGTCTGAAAAGTCAAACAGGCAAAAAAATTGCTGACTGTGCAGTCCGTATAGTCCGTACGGACACTGACGTGGCATGTTCGTACGCTGACGTGGCAGGTCCATACAACTGACATGTCAATTCCAGAAGACGACACATGGCAGCTCTGGGAGGCGACACATGTCAAGCAAATTTGGACATTTGGGTGTACAGTTGGACCTATCCCGAGGTGACACATGTCACCATTGGAAGGGTGACACATGACACGGATGACGTCAGCATCTGACGTGGCAACCGTATGATGATGTGGCATGTGATGACATGGTAGAGTCTGGTTGGAAGTTGGGAGTGAATGATATCTCGACACGTGGAAGTTTTCTGGTCAATGATTGGGTGCCACATGGCCCAATCATGGGCTACCACGTGGCACCCCGGTATTGGTCTATTTGGTTTTGGTTTCTTAATCAAAAGTTTTTGTAGTTGACCGGATTTGAACTGGTGACCTCCACCTCCATCCAAGATTTAACACAGTCCAAACAACCAACGCTCCATGTGTTATGTCTTGTTATGTACGTGGGATTAAATTTATTTAACTTTGCACTATGTAATAAATGGCGGGGGGTCGGGCTAGGGCTTAGCCCTGGCCCGTGGTTATTTGATCTTTGTATATGACCATGCCATATAACTCGACGGTTGGCACAGGTTTATAACACATAGCCATGGTTTTTATATATTGCATATGACCACTATTGGATAGAGAGCACTGGAATGTGCGCGGGGGTTTAGATATGTGGCCCGTGGTCCTATAGATTACGCCATGTGCCCACGACCTGGAGCGGAGGGAGTTACATGGTTATGTAACGGTTTGGCTCTTTTTGTCATAGCACGATCACATGACGTCATATGCCCAGGTGCTAGGTGGTTAGGGGCTGGCACACGCTTAACCATCCTACGGTTTGCACCGTTGGCACGGTTGCACCCAGTGCTAGGTTTTCATGTTTTATATTGTGTGTGAGCCAGGTTCATTTCACAAGGGTGCAATTTGTAGATGTAGAGACAACAAGAGTGAAGGGGAAGACTTCCAGAAGCCCTAACTTCTTCATTTTTCGACCGATTGAGGTGTCGAAAGAGCCCAGACAGGGGCTTTTGGCCGCTCTGAAGCCATTGGAGCATTCAAAGAAAAATTATGCTGAAGAGAAGCCAAGCCAAAGCCATTTTGAGGCAGAGAAGCTTTTGAGGAGGGGACGCTATCGGATCATTTATGGGAGCTCTGGACGTCCATTTTGCGTGTCGTTTTCTTTGCATGGTTCTAGAGATCTGGAAGAACATGACTAGATCAGTCTTGTAGCCATTTGGCATTGCAGTGATGTACTTTTGAGCATTTGAACAGAAATAAAGAAGCCTCTCCCACAAAGAAAAGGCTCGGAGACGTAGGCAAAGTTGTGTCGAACTCCATTATCAATCTGCGTGTTATGGTTTGCTGTCTTTTATTGCATTTCAGATCTACACATATGTATATGGCTATTATAATTCCTCTTCTTTCCTCATTCTTTCGCTAAGTTTTCTCAAATGGTTAATTAATGCATGCAAAATTAAAACTACACCATAAGTCATCAAAAGATCCTGACGGATCATGGTGTGAGAATAGTTTGGCGTTATTCAACAATCTTGTAGTCAAAATAGTTGTGATGGGGCACACTTGTTGAGAAGGATGTTCATTTAAAAAGAAATTTGAGTGGGAACATTCGCATACATGGTGAATGGACTAGTGTAGTGAACTTGTTCATTGCAGACCTTGCATCAGACTTACGAAAGAGGTTTGTTTCATGGTGTGGTGTGAAGGTTGAGTTGGAATCACAACTTGCATGGACCAAGAGAAGAGTTTTTGGTGAAAAAAAGAACTTGGACAAGGTGGATAATAATGGAAATGATCGCAGAGTTCATCAAAAATGTTGTTGTATACTTTATTGCAAAGGAAGACTTTGTTAGTTTTATTTATGATGAAAGTCAATGTCGGACCTATTGTGCACACCTTGGAGACACCAAGCATAGAGTTTGTTGGGGAATCGAGAACATAGGAATGGTATTTGAATGAAACATTTGTCGCATGACTTGTTTTATATATGTTAGGGACCTAACTTCCCTAACTCCTCATGTAGGTAGAATACTATATTTTCCATGTAATAAAGGCCAATATTAATAAGGCCTAGTAATAAGGAAGAATAAGTCAAATGTAAGAGGACCTAATATAATCTTCTGCATCTAGAACATATTCCTCTAGATCGTTCTTTTGGTATATATATTTAGTATAAATAGGATTTGAGGGCATGAGAAGTATTTTCTTAAGAATTATTGTAATAGAGAGCTGCTCTACTGGAGGTTTCCCCCTCGAAGAGGAAAGTGAACATTGTTTCCTATAAATAAAGGTATTATTTTTGTGTTGTGGTTTCATATATTGTGTTGTTCTGTTGTATTCTCTACAATATTTATGTTTTTGGATATTATAATAGATATGGTACCCTACAAGTGATATTAGAGGACTTTCCTAGGAAGAGGGTGGGTTATTTGTTTTTCAAGGTAGAGACGTACTCCAACATATTAAACCTATAGATATTTATTGTTCAACGCATAAGTCCATGGTTGGTGAAGCTTACATGTAGGAACTACAAGTGGTACTTAAGTGTACATTGTTCAGCACCTTTGTAACCCCTGTTGGTACCCCATCGAGTGGTAGCACATCAGAAAACATCGATATATGGATCGACCTAGATATCCTAATATTGGTTGTGGAGTTTGATTATCTTCTTGATTCATAGGTCTTTGTTTTCAGTTGTGTTTATACCCCATGAAATTTGTACACCCTAAAATATTGCACACTCCTCCAAGTGGGGGGGGGTTGCAAGGGGGGCTTGCCCCCCTGCAGGATCCAAGGGGCTCATCCCTCTAGTTGGGGGATCTAGGGGAAACCGCGCCCCCGATGGGGGTTTGGGGGATAGTGTTCCCCGATGGGGGTTCGAGGTTTAATCCCAAGAAGGAAAAATTTCCTTGTAAATGTATATTTAAATTTCATAGTAAATATGGACCATTCATTATAAGGTCACAACTTTGATGGTAGAAGTTATGTTAGGGATTTTTTCCCTAGAAGGCAACCCTCGTTTTTGAGGGAAATTGTACTGCGTCTATATATCATTTTGAATATTGTATTCTAAGAGAGAATATTGTGAGAGAAAGAAGAGGAAGTTATATAGGGTGTGTTGTAGGTTGTATCCCTTCATTTGTTGGATAATAAAAAGGAAGGACCTGAAAATTTCTTTGGTGGACGTAGCCCACACTAGGTGAACCACATATATCTATGTCTCTATTGTATTGTGTATCTTTTGTGTTTTATTTCCTTATTTGTCTTATTTTTTTTTCTCTACGATTCTGTTTATATAACAATTAGTATCTGAGCGAAAGGTAACTCACAGGAAAAGAGAGTTCCTGGTTCGAGTGGGAGAAACAATGAAAGATGGAAAGTTTAGGGTCAATAAATTTAACGAATAAAACTACCAGTTATGGAATATGCAAATGGAAGATTATTTATATCAGAGTGATCTATTCCTACCATTGGGTGGAATAGAAAATAATACGATGACCATGATGGATGAAGAATAGTAGGTTCTTGAGAGAATGGTACTAGGAATGATATGGTTGAGACTGGCAACATCAGTGGCTTTAAATATTTTGAAAGGAAATACAATGAAGGAGTTGATGGACGCATTGGATAAACTATATGAAAACCCCTTGGCAATAATAAGGTATTTCTAATGAAGAGATTATTTAATATGAAGATGTTATAAGGTGGGTCTATTGGAGATAATTTAAAAGATTTTAATATGGTTACTAATCGACTAAGTTCTGTAAAAGTGGACTTTGATGATGAGGTCCGAGATCTTCTAATCATGTGCTCATTGCCAAAAATATGGAACAAATTGGTCATGGATGTAAGTAAATTTTTCTCTGGTTCAAACACTTTCAAATTTGATGGTGTTATTGGTGTTATCCTTAGCGAGGAAATACGATGAAAAATCACAGATGAGACATCAAGTAATGAGTTAAACATGGAGAACAGAGGAAGAAAAAAGGATAGAGGAAAGGGCTTAGGGAACCGCAAGAATTATAGGAAGGGTAGATCCAAATAAAGTTGGGAAATATAGAGTGATGGAATTGTGGGAAGAAAGGACGTCTGAAGAAATACTGCAGAGCTCCAAAGTAACAAAGAGATGGACAACCAGAGAAAAATTAGGAAGCAAATGTAAAAGGTGATGTGTTACAAGATTCTTTGATTCTTTTTGTAGATAATGTTTCTGAGTATTTGGTAGTATATTTAGGGGATTCATTTCATGCCACATCCCATAAAAAACATTTTCTAGATTATGTTCAAGGTAATTTTGGAGAAGTTCATTTTGGTGATGATGCATTGATGCAGTAGCATCTGCCGAGACAAGCGAGCCAACACATAAGACAAAGGATAGCTGGGCACACGCCAACACCAATTTTTAAATTTTCCCTTGAATTTGATGCGCTAAACATAAATGAGATCATTTAATTAAGGCGCCTTGGTAAAATGTAATCAGACCTCAAGCCATACGCTCTCGTCTGAGATAGACAAAGGCATTTATGGTAGTAGATGCAGGTAGATAGAATTGAATTCTTAGATTAGATAGTTTTAGAGCACAGGAGGGAAAACAGATATAGACACCCTCATTTCACATTGTAACATTAGCCAACATAATTCAAAGTAGGAAGAGCATAGTAGAATAGGAGAGGGTTGTAGAAGACATCCATGTGCATATCTAGAATTAATAGAACGAATTGATTCAGATTCATGGTTTTGTGTTCTCTGTGTGTGTGTGTTGATAATATGCTCATGAACATTTGTTTTCTGTTATGTATTGTTTTGAGATGTTGTGCATATGATTTCATGGTTTAAACAGAAGTCTGAAAGGAAGTAGAATGAGTTACAATTGTTTCTCTATTGAGCAAGGATTCCTGCAAGGAGTGCAGTTGAAGTCGTCCGCAAGGCGTTCGTTGACAGAAGGCTCAGAGAGTTAACTTTTGTTCTCATTCGTCTCGAAGGTGCAGTTAGTCACAATGTCGTGCAAGGAGTGTGCAGGCCAAGCTAGGTATCAGAGTTGCAATTCTGAGCAGAGTATCCAAAGACTGTTGCTGCAGGGGTGCGCAGATTCAAAAGACTTCAACACTGAGATGTCGTTAAAGATTTTCCACAAGGAGTGCGCGCAAGGAGTTGCTTGGAGAACTTGAAGGTCGTGAGAAAGATTAGGAGGAATAGACCTTTGAATTCATCGAAAGGTGAGTGCAAAGAAGCTGTCGTGGAAAGTCGGGGAG
This sequence comes from Picea engelmannii, assembly GCA_009831015.1. Taxonomy (NCBI): domain Eukaryota; kingdom Viridiplantae; phylum Streptophyta; class Pinopsida; order Pinales; family Pinaceae; genus Picea; species Picea engelmannii. The sequence continues at coordinate 742,580 of ML784309.1, forward strand.
AAGCGTCGAAGATTGGCGAAGTGAAGAATGAGTCTCGTGGAGAGGCACTTATTCATTTCACAGAACCATCAAAAGGAGAACGAACGGAAGAAATATTTGGAGGAGATTTCACGAAGTTCCAAGAACCGTTAGATCTTCTAGAGGCGCAAGGCAGTTATAGCGCAAGTGCGGAAAGGATTCAAAGCTCAGGAGGGGCAGCACCATTGATCCAAGTTGGTCAGGGCCATTGGATTACTCACGAGATCGCCTATCGAGACCTCGTGAGAAAAGTGTCCAAAGTTTGGTAAAGAGAATCGTGATATTACGATACACGATATCTCGACGACCATGAGAACGGTGTGGGGCCATAGGAGTCGGTAAGCAGACAGGTGACACCTCGCATGTCAGGATCTCATGGGTGGAAAGGATGAGGATTTGGTGTTAAAAGTAGCGAAGCGCGAGGGCACGAAGCGGCGAAGTAGCGAGAGAACTAGGAGCCGTCCATCTGAGGAGGACAGGTGGCAGAGATCAAGAGATATCACGAGCTCGGGAGTTCGCAGAGTGAAATCCCAAGTATTAGGTACTCTAAGTCACGAAGCAGCGAAGTGGCGAGAGGATTGGGAGCCGTCCATATGAGGAGGACAGGTGGCAGAGATCGAGAGGTCTCGCGAACTTGGGAGTTCGCAGGGTGAACGCCCAAGTATTGGGTACTCAAGGTCATGAAGATGTGAGGAGCGAGAAGAAGAATAGTCGTTGGATCCAGACCATAGGAGAATCGTTGGATCTGCATGTGGGATCATGTATCGGGGTGTCGCAAGAAAAGACTCGAGGATTTGGCCATGGGGATTGCGATATTGCGATAAGCGATATTTCGACCGTTGGATGGCAGTGTGGGCCATAGCGAAGTTGGAGAGTGGAGGAAATATGGCATAAGTCATCGGGATCTCGCCGCGAGAAGTCCCCAAATATCGGCGTTAGGATTCGCGATCTCGTGAAGTCTGAAGTCCCGCGAGATAAGGGATCGTTGAAAAGTCAACTCACGTGCGCATCGACATTTCAGTACATCAGATATCGAGAGTTGGAAAACCAAGTGTTTGATATAGCGATTTGTGAAGTCACGATAGGATAAGTCGCGATAGGAGAAGGGTGAGGTCAGTAGTGACTCATATCGATGCTCGGGGACTCGTAAGATTCACACCCGACCACTGACGTTTGGACTCACGAAGTCGCGAGTTTCGATCCTCCGATAAGTAGAAGGAGGGAAGTCACAAGAAAGAATCTGTGGGTAGATAATTCCCAATAGGGAATTAGAAGAGCCTGGAAGTTCTTCGGGCCAAGAAGAAGAAGAAGATCTTGTAAGAGGACGTGCCTTGGGTGGCGTGCCCTGCGTCAAGTGGTATCAGATCTTAGAAAAGATTCTTTTCTTTCTACAGCAGAGGACAAGGAGAGTTCACCATGCCACCAAGGAGAAGGGGTAGACAATCACCCGATCTAGAGGAGGAAAGGGAAATGTCTAGAGAAAGAGGTAGGCAAGTGAAAAATCCAGACATGGAGAGAGAAATGTGAAATCTTCGTGCCAGAATGGAGGACATGGAGACATCACGAAGGCGCAAAGTTGATGTAGGAGATATCAGTGAATCCGAAGATGAAGAGGATGTTGGACACGGAGGAGAAGAAATCCTAGTGGAAGATGCAGCGAGTGAAAGCTTACTTAAAGTTGTTGCAAGAATGAGTACAAAGGTAAAGATGGACATTCCAGTTTATGAGGGAAATCTGGATGCGGAAGAGATGCTAGATTGGATTAGAGCTCTAGACACTTACTTCGATTATGAAGATATCGAAGAGGATAAGAAGGTCAGGCATGCTGTCATGAGATTAAAAGGACATGTAGCCTTGTGGTGGGATGAACTACAAGATGACAGGCATTGCCAAGGCAAGCAGAAAATTAAGAGATGGGACAGGATGATTGCAAAGATGAAGGTAAAATTCATTCCCAGGGACTATCAAATTTCTCTGTTCAGGAGGATGCAGAACCTGAGACAGAAGTTGATGACAGTGAAGGAGTATACTGAGGAATTTTACAGGTTGAATATCAAAGCAGGTCATCGCGAAAGCAATGACAAAAAGGTGGCTAGGTATATGAATGGCCTGAGATATGAAATTCAGGATGAAATAAATATGGCAACCATCCAAACGGTGGAGGATGCCTATCAAATGGATTTGAAAGCTGAAGAGAAGTTGATCCGTAAGAAAGTTCAGTGAGGCAGAGGCAGGAGTTATCCCAAAGGCAAATCGGTTGCCCAAGATAAATACCATAAGCCCAAGGACGACTGGAAGAAACCTCAGACTCAGACAGAGAGAGGTGGAAGTTCGTAGCGAGGGCGATATGCTGAGCAAAAAGAATAGCATATTGAGAAAAGAGGAGGATATGCTGATAATAATAGGTTTCCTCGTACCAGAGGTAGAGGTAGAGGAAGAGGTGGAGTAATCACATGCTTCACATGTGAAAAAAAATGGGCACAAGTCATTCGAGTGTCCAGAGAAAAAGAAAGAAACTGGAGAGACTCACATCGTCGAGGCATAGAGGTGAGATGTTCAGGCAGAGTACGCTGAAGGCGGAAGATCACTGGTGATGCAGAAGGTCCTTTTGACGCCAGAGAAGGAGATGGACAATTCAGCGCAAAGGAACAGTCTTTTTAGGACTGCTTGCAAGACCAAGGATAGAGTGTGCAAGGTCATTGTGGACAGTGGAAGAACCGATAATCTCATTTCAACCGAGATGGTAGAAAATTTGGAGCTGGAGACAACTGATCACCTGAGTCCATACAAAGTTTCATGGCTACAGAAGGGACATTAGGTAAATTTCACTAAACAATGCTTAGTTGACATTAAGATAGGAGGATATAATGATAAAATACTCTGTGATGTTATTCCTATGGATGTTTGTCATTTATTGCTGGGCAGACCATGGCAATATGATAGAAATGTAATTCATGATGGGAGGATGAATACATATACCCTGTAAAGGAAGGGGAGAACTCATATGTTGTATTCAATTGAAGATAAAGAGGTGAAGCCAGAGGTAAACAACACAGTACTTCTCATGAGTGGGAAGGAACTTCTTACAGAAGTTAAGAAGAAGGAGGATCCACAATTCTTTGTGGTCAGAAAACCGAGAATTGTTCTGACTAGCACCAGAGTGGATGATTTGCCAGGAGAAGTTCAGGAACTGCTGGAAGAGTTTGCTGATATTGTAGTGGACGAATTACCTCGTTCGTTTCCACCGATGAGGAGTGTGAGTCATCATATAGACCTTATACCAGGAGCTAGTTTGCCAAACAAAGCTGCGTATAGATTGACACCGCAGGAGAATGAAGAGGTTAAAAGACAGGTCTAGGAGTTGTTGGACAAAGGTTTGGTCAGGGAAAGCTTGAGTCCGTGTGTTGTTCCAACAATACTCAGTCTGAAGAAATACATAGGCTAGAGGATGTGCACTGATTCAAGGGTGATAAACAAGATAACTATCAGGTATAGATTCCCATTGCTGAGGATGGATGATTTGATGGATTGCTTGAGTGGAGCAAAAAAAATTTCAAAGATAGATTTGAAGAGTGGATATCATCAGATTCGTATGAGAGAAGGTGATGAGTGGAAGACGACCTTCAAAACCAACGAAGGACTGTATGAATGGCTTTTCATGCTGTTTGGCTTGACAAACGCACCAAGTACCTTTATGAGGTTGATGAATGAAGTCCTGAAGGAGTTCATTGGGAAATTTGTCATTGTGTATCTGGATGACATATTGGTTTTCAGGAAGACAAAGGCTAAACACCTAAAGCATTTGGCTATTGTGATGAGGAAGCTACAGCAGGAGAAGTTGTTGATAAATATGAAGAAGTCCTCATTCATGAAGATAGAACTCATTTATTTGGGGTTTGTTATTTCAACAAATGAATTAAAGATGGATCCAGATAAAGTAGAAGTAATCAAGAATTGGTCATCACCGAGAAATATTTTCGAGGTGAGAAGTTTTCATGGATTGGCTAGTTTCTACCGGAAATTCATCAGGAATTTCAGTGGGATTAGTGCAACAATGATGGATACAGTGAAGAAAAGACATAAATCTTTTCACTAAACTGAAGAGGCTGAGAAGAGTTTCAATTTGTTGAAACGAAAGATTACAGAGCAATCGGTTTTGGTGTTGCTGGATTTTCAAAAGACATTCCAGGTGAAATGTGATGCAAGTGGGTTTGCCATAGGAGAGGTCTTGAGTCAGGAGGATAGACCAATTGCATATTTCAGCGAGAAGTTGAATGAGGCAAAAGAAAAGTACTCTACGTATGATAAAGAATTCTATGCCATCATACAGGCATTGAAAAAATGGAGGCACTATTTGATTCCAAAAGAATTTGTTTTATATAGTGATAACCATGCATTATAGTTTGTGACTCAACAAGAAAAGTTGAATAAGAGGCATGTTAAATGGGTTGAATACATGCAAAATTTCACTTTTGTGATAAAACATATTTCTGGTACCACTAACAAAGTTGTTGATGCTTTGAGTAGGAAGTGTTTGCTGTTGCAGGAGTTCAAAGTCCAGACGTTAGGCTTTGATGATCTTAAGGACATGTATGCAGATGATTCAGACTTTAAAGAAGCTTATGAAGCAGTTGAGAATCCAGTTCTCAGAGACAAAAGCTAGTGGATAGAGTATGTGATCCAGGATGGATTGTTGTTCAAAGGCAATCAACTGTGTATTCCGAATTGCTCCATGAGGGAAAATTTGCTAAAGGAAAAACACAGTGGTGGATTAGTAGGACATTTTGGTCACAATAAGACATTTGAAAAGCTGAGTGAGTCATACTTTTGGCCAGGGATGCGAGCAAAGTTCAAGAGGTTTGTGGACATATGTAAGATTTTCCAGCATTCAAAGGGAAGGAAACAGAATGCAGGTTTTTATCAACCATTGCCCATACCTGAGAAGCCATGGGATGAAATTAGAATGGATTTCATGTTGGGATTGTCGATGACACAAAGAGGTGTTGATTCAATCTTTGTGGTAGTTGAAAGGTTTTCTAAGATGGCACACTTTATCCCATGCCAGAAGACCAGTGATGCAACTCACATCGCAAATATGTTCTTCAAGGAGGTTGTTCGACTTCATGGATTGCCGAAAAGCATAGTTTTAGACAGAGACACAAAATTCATAGGGCATTTCTGGAGGACATTATGGAAGAAGCTAGGAACTAATTTGATGTTTAGTTCTTCTTATCATCCTCAGAAGGATGGACAAACAGAAGTGGCCAACAGAAGTCTGGGAGACTTGTTGAGGAGCTTGGTGACAGAGCACCATAGCAGCTGGGATAGCATATTAACGCAAGCAGAGTTCGCATACAATGATTTAGTGAACAGGAGCACAGAAAAAAATCCATTTCAAATTGTATATGGAATGCAGCCGAGAGGATTTTTTGAATTGAGGGATTCAGAACAGACTGTGACTAGCAGCACTAGTGTAGAAGAATTCGCTGAAGCGATGAAAGAACTTCACACCAGGGTGAAGGAGCGACTGTTGAAATCAAGCTAGGAGTACAAGTGCAAGGAAGATCATCATAGAAGACAACTTCAGTTTGAAGTTGGGGATCTAGTTCTGGCACATTTGAGGAAAGAAAGGTTCCCGAGGGGAACATATAATAAATTAAAAATGAAGAAAATTGGGCCATGCAAGGTCTTGAAGAAAATGGGACATAATTCTTATGAAATTGAGTTACCGGATGGGATCAGAATATCTATGACATTTAATGTTTCAGATTTATATCCATATAAAACTGATGAAGAAGGAGCAGAAAGTGATGATCAACCAGAGATCCAGTGGCAGAAGCAGATGCCAGTTGCAAAGAAGCCACAGATGGAATAGATACTGAATAAACGAGTGGGTAAGAAAACCAGAAGGAAAGAATATTTTAAATATTTGGTCAAGTGGGAAGGCCATCCAGTTGAAGATGCCAGCTGGGAGACTGAAGCGAAGCATGGACATACCATGCAGGAGCTCATAGACAGGAGCCCATGCAAATTTTCAAGTGAGGGAGTATGATGCAGGAGCATCTCCCGAGACAAGCGAGCCAGCACAGAAGACAAAGGATAGTTGGGCACGCGCCATCACCAATTTTTAAATTTTCCCTTGAAGTTGATGCGCTAAATATAAATGAGATCATCTAATTAAGGCACCTTGGTAAAATGTAATCAGACCTCGATCCATACTCTCTCGTCTGAGATAGACAGAGGCATTTATAGTAGTAGATGCAGGTAGATAGAACTGAATTCTTAGATTAGACAGTTTTAGAGCGTAGGAGGGAAAACGGATATAGACACCCTCATTTCACATTGTAACATTAGCCATCATAATTCAGAGTAGGAAGAGCATAGGAGAATAGTAGAGGGTTGGAGAAGACATCCATGTGAATATTTGGAATTAATAGAAGGAATTGATTCAGATTCATGGTTTTGTGTTCTGTGTGTGTGTGTGTTGATAATATGCTCATGAACGTTTGTTTTCTGTTATGTATTTTTTTGATATGCTGTGCATATGATTTCATGGTTTAAACAGAAGTATGAAAGGAAGTAGAATGAGTTACAATTGTTTCTGTATTGAGCAAGGATTCCTGCAAGGAGTGCAGTTGAAGTCGTCCGCAAGGGGTGCGTTGACAGAAGGCTCAGAGAGTTAACTTTTGTTCTCATTCGTCTCGAAAGTGCAGTTAGTCACAGTGCCATGAAAGGAGTGCACAGTCCAAGCTAGGTCTCAGAGTTGTGATTCTTAGTATACTATCTGAAGACTGCTGCTGCAGGGGTGCGCAGAGTCAAAAGACTTCAACACTGAGACGTTGTTAAAGATTTGCCGCAAGGAGTGCGCGCAAGGAGTTTCTTGGAGAACTTGGAGGTCGTGAGAAAGCTCAGGAGGAATAGACCTTTGAATTCAAAGAAAGGTGAGTGTAGAGAAGCTGCCGTGGAAAGTCAGGGAGAAGCGTCACAGATTGGCGAAGTGGCGAATGATTCTCGTGGAGAGGCACTTATTCATTTCACAGAACCATCAAAAGGAGAATGGACGGACGAAATATTTGGAGGAGATTTCACGAAGTTCCGAGAATAGTTAGATCTTCCAGAGGCACAAGGTAGTTACAGCGCAAGTGCAGAAAGGATTCAAAGCTCAAGAGCGGCAGCACCGTTGATCCAATTCGGTCAGGGCCGTTGGATTATTCACGAGATCGCCTATCGGGACCTCGTGAGAAAAGTGTCCAAAGTTTGATAAAGAGAATCGCGATATTACGATACATGATATCTCGGCGACCATGAGAATGGTGTGGGGCGATAGGAGTCGGTAAGTAGACAGGTGGCACCTCGCATGTTGGGATCTCATGGGTGGAAAGGCTGAGGATTTGGTGTTAAAAGTCGCGAAGCGCGAGGGCACGAAGCGGCGAAGTAGCGAGAGAACTAGGATCCATCCATCTGAGGAGGACAGGTGGCAGAGATCAAGATATCTCGCGAGCTCGGGAGTTTGCAGAGTGAAAGCCCAAGTATTAGGTACTCTAAGTCATGAAGCGGCGAAGTGGCGAGAGGACTAGGAGCCGTCCATCTGAGGAGGACAGGTGGCAGAGATCGAGAGGTCTCGCGAACTCGAGAGTTCGCAGGGTGAACGCCCAAGTATTGGGTATTCAAGGTCATGAATATGCGAGGAGCAAGAAGAAGAATAGCCATTGGATCCGGACCATAGGAGAACCGTCGGATCTGCACATGGGATCGTGTATCAGGGTCTCGCGAGAAAATACTTGAGGATTTGGCCACGGGGATAGCGGTATTGTGATAAGCGATATTTCGACCATTGGAGGGCAATGTGGGCCATAGTGAAGTCGGAAAGTGCAGGACAGATGGCATAAGTCATCGGGATCTCGCCTCGAGAAGTCCCCAAATATCAGCATTAGTATTCGCGATCTCGTGTAGTCTGAACGCCCACGAGATAAGGGATCGTTGAAAAGTCAACTCACGTGCGCATCGACATTTCGGTGCATCGTATGTCGAGAGTTGGAAAACCAAGTGTTTGATATAGCGAGTTGCGAAGTTGCGATAGGATAAGTCGCGATAGGAGAAGGGTGATGTCATCAGTGACTCATATTGGCACTTGGGGACTCGTAAGATTCACACCCGACCATTGACCTTTGGACTCACGAAGTCGCGAGTTCCGATCCTCCGATAAGAAGAAGGAGGGAAGTCACGAGAAAGAATCTGTGGGTAGATAATTCCCAATAGGGAATTAGAAGAGCCTGGAAGTTCTTTGGGCCGAGAAGAAGAAGAATATCCTGTGAGCGTACGTGCCCTGGGTGGCGCGCCCTGCATCATGCACTATGCAAAATTGTTGCGATGGGAAAGGTAAAAATAAAGCAAAGGAATGGAAACCAATGGTTGTTGAAAGAGGTAAGACATGTTCCAAACGTAAGGAAAAATCTGATTTCAATAGGGAAGATGCCAAGTGAAGGTTGTATATTCATATTTATAGATAAGGTGTGGAAGGTAACCAAAGGATCACTGGTGATAGAAAAAGCAGAGAAGGTAGGTACATTGTATTTATGTATTGGTAATACTGACTCTTATATCTCTTTATATTATACATGAGTGGATACAGAACTAGGGAATCATAAGCTTGGACACATGAGTGAGAAGGGGATGTAGATACTTCAGAAAATAAATCTGTTACTAGATCTTAAACAAATTGATTTAGATTTTTGTGGGCATTATGTTTATAGAAAACATAAGAGAGTCATATTTCTCAAAGTCGGAAAAGAAAAGAAGAGAGAAAGGTTAGATCTTGTGCATACAGATGTATGGGGACCAAATTAGGTATCATCTCTTGGTGAATCACATTATTATGTTACTTTTACTGATGATGAAACTAGAAAAGCTTGGGTTTATTGAATTCAACAAAAATCTAATGTTTTTGATACTTTTAAGAAATGGAAAGCTTTAGTTTAGAATGAGAAATGAAAAAGGTTGAGGTTTATCATATCATAAAATGGAGGTGAATATTGCAGAAAGGATTTTGATGATTATTGTTCATACCATGGGATTCATATAGAGAAGAAAGTTCCAGGAACACTACAACAAAATAGTGTGTCAGAAAGGATGAATTGGACAATCATGGACTGCGCAAGGAGTATGAGATTGCATGCTAGTTTTCCCTTACATTTTTGGGTAGATATTGTAGATATTGTTGTTTACTTAATAAACATAGGACCTTCAATCTCTTTGGATTGTGGAATTCCAGAGGAGGCATGGATGGTAAAATGGTAAACTATTCTTTTTTGAAGACTTTTGGTTGTGAAGCATTTTCCCATATTGATAAAGAAAATAGAACAAAGCTTTAGGAAAAAATGAAGAAGTGCACCTTTATTGGTTACAATGTTAATTATTTTGGTTATTTATTATGGGATTATGAAAATGAAAAAAATATTAGGAGTAGAGATGGCATATTCAATGAGAAGGTCATGTACAAAGATCAGTTACAGGGAAAGATACAAGAAAAGGAAAAACCAAAATACACAGTGCTTGATGAGATCATTGAAAAAGAAATTCCAAAGGTACCATAAAATAAAAATGTACAACAATAGGAGCAACAGGTACCTCAAACTCCTACAAGTGTTGTTAGGGGATATACCAAGTTAAGTAGACCCCCTGAACGATACTCTACTTCATTGTATTATTTATTGTTGATTGATTCTAGTGAACCAGAATGTTATGAAGAGGCAATGCAGGTAGACACTAGAAATAAGTTGGAGCAAGGAATGAAAGAGGATTGACAACAATATCTCTTCCAAGGCATCACAACAGGTTCCCCTGAGATCATTGATTCCCATCACATGGAAAATATTTTCAAAAATGGTCATTAGGTTATTATTTCCTAACTACATTCTATTGAAGCAGTTGAGACACCCTTTGTGCATCATAACCTCCAATGTCTCATATCAAAACACCAAGATGTTTTTTCCAGTTGTGAGGGACTTCCCCCTTCCCATGGTGTTAATGATTATTCCATTCCACTTATCCCCAGAAGTCTCCCTCCCAATTTTCACCCTTATCGTCATCCCTTTTCCCAAAGGAATGAAATTGAGAAAATCATGCAACAATTTCTTGAAGCAAGTATTATTCGTCCTAGTACCAGCCCCTATTCTTCTCCTATGGTCATATTACTCAAGAAAGAAGTTACTTGGCGTATGTGTCCAAAATTTTGTGCCCTCAATAAAATCACCATCAAAGAAAAGTTTCCCATTCCTGTCATTGATGACCTCTTGAATGAATTGAGTAGTGCCCAATACTTTATGAAATTTGATCTCCAATCTGGCTACAACCATATCTGTATGAAAGAAGAAGATAATCCCAAGACTTCATTTAGAACTCATGAGGGTCACTATGATTTCTTGGCCATTCCTTTTGGCCTTTGTAATGCCCCATCAACGTTTCAAAGTCTCATGAATCGTGTCTTCCGTCCTTTTCTCTATCATTTTTTCATAGTTTTCTTTGATGATATTCTCATCTATAGGAAAACTTGGACAACCCATCTTTCCCTTGTGGATCGAGTTCTGCATCTCCTCTCTTAGCGCAAAATTTTCCTCAAACAATCTAAATGTTCCTTTGGAGCTTCAAAAGTGGAGTATTTGGGTCATATTGTTGGAAAGGATGGTGTAAGGATGGATCCTAAGAAAATTGAAGCTATGCAGGATTGACCTTTCCCTAAAAATCTTAGGAGTTTCAATGGATTTATAGGTTTAAGAGGTTATTATCGCAAGTTTGTTAAAAAAAATTGCAGCACCTCTCATGAATATCCTTAAACAGAATTCCTTCAACTGGATTCCAGTAGCTAATTAATCTTTCCATGCCTTGAAAGAGGCTATGTGCATGATGTCATTCTTGGCTCTTCCAGACTTCACCAAGACCTTTCTCTTGGAATATGATGCTTACAGAAAAGGAATTGGTGATGTCCTCATGGAATAGGGTAGGCCTTTGGCCTTCACCAAAAAAAACTTTTAGAAAGACATTTGGGACAATCAATCTATGAAAAGGAAATGTTCGATATTTTGCATGCAGTGGATCTCTAGCATCCTTATATATTGGGGAAATGCTTCCAGATTATAACGAATCACCAGAGTGTTATGTATTTTCTAGAACAAATAATTTCCTCCCTGAAGCAACAAAAATGGGTAACTGAGCTATTCGGATATCATTATGAGATCATTTACAAGAAAGGAAAATAAAATGTAGTCGTTGACCCTCTTTCCCCAAAATATGAAGAAGAAGTGTTATAGGTGAATCCTCCTACAGACAACTGGATTCCCTCTTGGTATCTAGACCCCTAAAACCAATATAGAAAGGGTGCTATCATTGGTCACTAACATCCTTTTATATATAATTAAGCTAATGAATGAAGAGGAAGAAGAAAAGTGTACCTTTTTAAATGACATTTTTCCTCGCAAAGTCCAAGTTGAGCTTCAATCCCAGGCTCCTCGATAGGTCCTATAGAACAAAAAAAGATACAACAAGCTTCCTATTCTACCGAGATTATCTCAAATACATATCTATCTAATGAAGAAAAGTTCACGTGGAACAAACATAAACTTCAAAGAAATAGGCCAAGCATGTATGTATATTAATGAGAACAAATGAAGAATACTTACAATCCTTTGATGAAGAAGCATAAACTTCTTCTAGCTCTCCTTGTCCAACCCCTTTGCTCAATTAATCTACACTGATTATGCTTCAATGGCATCTCACTTATGGGATCATAAGTATGGTGTAATTCTCAGTCTCCATCTACTGTATGTTACCTATGAGATCATAGGTTTCATACCTCCAATCTTTTCATGTACCTTTCACCATGAGAAGGCCTCCTTATATAATCTTGGAGAGACCCAACCACTTGAGAGATATTTGGGATAAGTTGAGGATTCCTCTCCTTCAGTTGTGGATCTTCCCTAAGATCATGCCTTGAACTCATATTCAAATCCAACCAACTTCAGAGATTATTTGAGATAACGATGGCTTCTTGAACATTACCAACATTTCTTTTCTTCCTCTTATGATTTAAATGTGTTTCATCTAAATAAATGATTTTTTAATAATCAATAGGAATAGACTCATCATCAACCATCGCTATTTTTCATTTATTTTGTTTATTATTTTTGCGAGAAGGAGTGATAACCTCATTGGGACCAATCTCAACAAAATATTCATTTGGAGTTTCCTCATTTTCAAATGTAACCCTTTTAGGATTTCTAGAATGATTATTTTTCTTTCTTCTTTCATGTTCTTCTCTGTCTACTCTTGCAGGTTCAACCTCCATTATTTTATGTTTCTTTTTCCTTCCTTCTTGTGTCCTTTCAATATGAAAAGCATTGATGACATCCATGATATTATTCTCTGTAGAGTAAATCCCCGCTAACATATGTGAAAGTCCTTCAACAAAATCCTATAAAAATAAAATATAACATTTTCATGTTAAATAAAATTAAAAAATTACCATGATACTAAAAATAATAAATGACACAAAAATAAAAATAAAAAACTTACATTTCCTTTCTCAATGTCATCAATGATGGATGCACATAATTCTGAAAAACATTCATTCTTGTTATAATTTCTCAATTTGAAACAATATCTAAACTTGATATAAGTTCTTCCTTGTTTGACAAGTGCATAAACAATATATGTGGTTGAAACCAAACATATATCTTGTAACAAGCCAAGTGACTGGTAATTTCCTTTCACACGTTCTAATTTGGCACAATACAAATATATATGATCTCCATTATTTCCTTGCTTGTCTTTAACAAAACAAGAATATTCCAGTTTGTTTTCACCTTCCATAGATTTCCACTCTCTACATTCTTCATTGCCCTTGATAGGTCAGGTGTTATACTATCATTTGTTTTCCTAACATTCATGGAGGTTCTAGTTGCAATTTTGGATGCCATTATTGCAGGTCGTGATCCAGATATATTCATAAATAATATCTTTCCTTCCATTTTCCTATAAGATTAAAAAAAAAAAATTAGGCCTTTTACGTTATAATAAACTAAAAAAAAAACATTGAATATAAGAACTAATTTAAAAAAAAATTAAAAAAGTTTGACCCATATTGAAATTTTTTTGACCCATGGAGTTATTAGGCTTATGTCGGGACCGTACCTTGGTCGTGGGGGGTTGGGATTATGTTTGGCATCGCCCCAGGCCCCTCGTGGCTAAGGAACAGTCCTGTGAGATCATGCCTTAGCTGTCGGGGGGGTGGATGGGGCGATGCCCTACATTTCCCTAGTCTGACCATCCCCATGGCCAAGTCATGGTGCCGAGCTAGGGAGATGTTGGGCATCACCCCATACCCCTCACAACTAAGGAATGGTCCCGTGGGACTGTGACTTAGCTATGGGGGGGGTTGGGGCGATGCTCGACATCACCCCATTCCCCACGGCCAAGCCCTGGGGGCTGGGGAAATGCTGAGGTAGATGAAGATGGTGATCTCCCTCAAGGAACCAAGTCTCTCCACCTGGGAGGACTTCTGCTACCTTGGTGTGGATTCATTGAAAAGAGATGGGAGAGTTTCTCTTGGGACAATTTTTCCTAAGTATGGAAACACAGGTTTGTTGGAGGCATGTATGATATAGAACCGAAATCGGTGAGTCTATGGAAATGAAGAAATATGTAGAAACAAAGAGAAAGAAATCTTGTGGATGGGAGCATGTCTGAGGTGCACCAGAGGTGGATATGAATATGGTTGATGGAGAGTCTTGGTGATGATATTTCTATGATTTTCCTACTAAGGTGAGGTGAATATTTTCACTACATCATGTTTTAAATCGAGCCGGTAGTTCCCATGTTTTAATTGTTTCATAATAAAAAATAATTAGATGAGTGTTAGCCGTGGTTCATGCCACCCATACTATATCTTTTTATTTTTTTCATTTGTTCCACATTTCTCTTGGTTTCTCATGGATGTATGCTTATATATGACTAAGTGTTAAAGTAGTTAACGATTGTCTAAGTATACCATAGTTGCACTAGAGTAGGAGTCTGACTCATCGGTAGCCTAGAACAGAGTATGGGTATTCTCTAGGTGAAGAGGCGTAGTCCAAATGAAGTATCCTTGGTGTTGTTGAGAGGCCAAGTGAGAAACATTGCAGTGTTGAACACCCTCAAGAGGTGCACGATCGTAATATTTGGCTAGGAATACTATGGGGACATGATAGGTGGTGTGAGAGTAGTTTGGTGTTATTCAACAATCTTGTAGTCAAAATAGTTGTGATGGGGCACACTTGTTGAGAAGGATGTTCATTTAAAAAGAAATTTGAGTGGGAACATTCACATACATGGTGAATGGATTGGTGTAGTGAACTTGTTCATTGCAAACCTTGCATCAGACTTACGAAAGAGGTTCGGTTGATGGTGTGGTGTGAAGGTTGAGTTGGAATCACAACTTGTATGGACCGAGAGAAGAGTTTTTGGTGAAAAAAAGAACTTTGACAAGGTGGATAATAATGGAAATGATCGCAGAGTTCATCGAAAATGTTGTTGTATACTTTATTGCAAAGGAAGACTTTGTTAGTTTGATTTATGATGAAAGTCAATGTCAGACCTATTGTGCACACCTTGGAGACACCAAGCATAGAGTTCGTTGGGGAATCGAGAACATAGGAATGGTATTTGAATGAAACATTTGTCGCATGACTTGTTTTATATATGTTAGGGACCTAACTTCCCTAACTCCTCATGTAGGTAGAATACTATATTTTCCATGTAATAAAGGACAATATTAATAAGGCCTAGTAATAAGGAAGAATAAGTCAAATGTAAGAGGACCTAATAGAATCTTCTGCATCTAGAACATATTCCTCTAGATTGTTATTTTGGTAGATATATTTAGTATAAATAGGAGTCGAGGGCATGAGATGTATTTTCTTGAGAATTATTGTAACAGAGAGCTGCTCTGTTGGAGGTTTCCCCCTCGAAGAGGAAAGTGAACATTGTTTCCTATCAATAAAGGTATTATTTTGGTGTTATGGTTTTATATATTGTGTTGTTCTATTGTTATTCTCTGCAATATTTATGTTTTTGGCTATTATAATAGATATGGTACCCTACAAGTGATATTAGAGCACTTTCCTAGGAAGAGGGTGGGTTATTTGTTTTTCAAGGTAGAGACGTACTCCAACATATTAAACCTACAGATATTTATTGTTCAATGCATAAGTCCATGGTTGGTGAAGCTTACATGTAGGAACTACAAGTGGTACTTAAGTGTACATTGTTCACCACCTTTGTAACCCCTACTAGTACCCCATCGAGTGGTATCACATCAGAAAACATCGATATACGGATCAACCTAGATATCCTAATATTGGTTGTGGAGTTTGATTGTCTTCTTGATTCATAGGTCTTTGTTTTCAGTTGTTTTTATACCCCATGAAATTTGTACACCCTAAAATATTGCACACTCCTCCAAGTGGGGGGGGGTTGTAGGGGGGGCTTGCCCCCTTGCAGGATCCAAGGGGCTCATCCCCCTAGTTGGGGGATCTAGGGGAAAGCGCGCCCCCGATGGGGGTTGGGGGGATAGTGTTCCCCGATAGGTGTTCGAGGTTTAATCCCAAGAATGAAAAATTTCCTTGTAAATGTATATTTAAATTTCATAGTAAATATGGGCCATTCATTATGAGGTCATAGATTTGATGGT
This sequence comes from Picea engelmannii, assembly GCA_009831015.1. NCBI lineage: Eukaryota > Viridiplantae > Streptophyta > Pinopsida > Pinales > Pinaceae > Picea > Picea engelmannii. Next base: position 758,319 of record ML784309.1, read on the forward strand.
AGAAGTTATGGTAGGGATTTTTTCCCTAGAAGGCAACCCTCTTTTTTGAGGGAAATTGTACTACGTCTATATATCACTGTGAAAATTGTATTCTAAGAGAGAAGATTGCGAGAGAAAGAAGAGGAAGTTATATAGGGTGTGTTGTAGGTTGTATCCCTTCATTTGTTGGATAATAAAAAGGAAGGACCTGGAAATTTCTTTGGTGGACGTAGCCCACACTAGGTGAACCACATATATTTATGTCTCTATTGTATTGTGTATCTTTTGTGTTTTATTTCCTTATTTGACTTATTTTTTTTTCTCTACGATCCTTTTTATCTAACAATTAGTATCTGAGTGAAAGGTAACTCACAGGAAAAGAGAGTTCCTGGTTCGAGTGGGAGAAACAATGAAAGATGGAAAGTTTAGGGTCGATAAATTTAATGAATAAAACTACCAGTTATGGAAGATTATTTATATCAGAATGATCTATTCCTACCATTGGGTGGAATAGAAAATAAGACAATGACCATGAAGGACAAATAATGGTAGGTTCTTGATAGAAAGATACTAGGAACGATATGGTTGAGATTGGCAACATCGGTGGCTTTAAAATTTTCAAAACGAAATACAATGAAGGAGTTGATGGATGCATTGCCTAAACTATATGAAAACCCCTTGGCAATAATAAAGTATTTCTAATGAAGAGATTATTTAATATGAAGATGTTATAAGGTGGGTCTATTGGATATCATTTAAAAGAATTTAATATGGTTACTAATCAACTAAGTTTTGTAAAAGTGGACTTTGATGATGAGGTCGGAGATCTTCTAATCATGTGCTCATTGCCAGAAGGATGGAACAAATTGGTCATGGATGTAAGTAAATTTTTCTCTGGTTCAAACACTTTCAAATTTGATGGTGTTATTGGTGTTATCCTTAGTGAGGAAATACGATGGAAAATCACAGATGAGACATCAAGTAATGAGTTAAACATGGAGAACAGAGGAAGAAAAAAGGGTAGAGGAAAGGGCTTAGGGAACAACAAGAATTATAGGAAGGGTAGATCCAAATATAGTTGGGAAATATAGAGTGATGGAATTGTGGGAAGAAAGGACATCTCAAGAAATACTGCAGAGCTCCAAAGTAACAAAGAGATGGGCAACTAGAGAAAAATCAGGAAGCAAATGTAAAAGGTGATGTGTTACAAGATTCTTTGATTCTTTTTGTAGATAATGTTTCTGAGTATTTGGTAGTAGATTTAGGGGATTCATTTCATGCCACATACCATAAGAAAAATTTTCTAGATTATGTTCAAGGTAATTTTGGACACGTTCATTTGGGTGATGATGCACCATGCAAAATTGTTGCGATGGGAAAGGTAAAAATAAAGCAAAGGAATGGAAACCAATGGTTGTTGAAAGAGGTAAGACATGTTCCAAACCAAAGGAAAAATCTAATTTCAATAGGGAAGATTCCAAGTGAAGGTTGTATATTCATATTTATAGATAAGGTGTGGAAGGTAACCAAAGGATCACTGGTGATATAAAAAGGAGAGAAGGTAGGTACATTGTATTTATGTATTGGTAATACTGACTCTTCTATCTCTTTATCTTATACATGAGTGGATACAGAACTAGGGAATCATAAGCTTGGACACATGAGTTAGAAGGGGATGTAGATACTTCACAAAATAAATTTGTTACCAGATCTTAAACAAATTGATTTAGATTTTTGTGGGCATTATGTTTATAGAAAACATAAGAGAGTCATATTTCTCAAAGTCGTAAAAGAAAAGAAGAGTGAAAGGTTAGATCTTGTGCATACATATGTATGGGGACCAAATTAGGTATCATCTCTTGGTGAATCTCATTATTATGTTACTTTTGTTGATGATGAAACTAGAAAAACTTGGGTTTATTTAATTCAACAAAAATCTGATGTTTTTGATACTTTTAAGAAATGGAAAGCTTTAGTTTAGAATGAGAAATGAAAAAGGTTGAGGTTTATCAGATCAGAAAATGGAGGTGAATATCGCAACAAGGATTTTTATGATAATTGTTCATACCATGGGATTCATATAGAGAAGACAGTTCCAGGAACAGTACAAAAAAATGGTGTGTCAGAAAGGATGAATTGGACAATCATGGACTGCACAAGGAGTATGAGATTGCATGCTAGTTTTCCCTTACAGTTTTGGGTACTTATTGTAGATATTGTTGTTTACTTAATAAACATAGGACCTTCAATCTCTTTGGATTGTGGAATTACATAGGAGGCATGGATGGTAAAAAGGTAAACTATTCTTTTTTGAAGACTTTTGGTTGTGAAGCATTTTCCCATATTGATAAAGAAAATAGAACAAAGCTTTAGGAAAAAATGAAGAAGTGCACCTTTATTGGTTACAATGTTAATCATTTTGGTTATTTATTATGGGATTATGAAAATGAAAAAAATATTAGGAGTAGAGATGGCATATTCAATGAGGTCATATACAAAGATCAGTTGCAGGGAAATATACAAGAAAAGGAAAAACCAAAATACACAGTGCTTGATGAGATCATTGAAAAAGAAATTCCAAAGGTACCATAAAATAAAAATGTACAACAATAGGAGCAACATGTACCTCAAACTCCTGCAAGTGTTGTTAGGGGATATACCAGGTTAAGTAAACCCCCTGAACGATACTCTCCTTCATTGTATTATTTATTGTTTATTGATTCTAGTGAACTAGAATGTTATGAAGAGGCAATGCAGGTAGACACTAGAAATAAGTGGGAGCAAGGAATGAAAGAGGAAATGGATTCCTTGGTAAATAACTAGACTTGGGACTTGGTTTAGTTTCCTGCAAGAAAAAGAGCATTGCAGAATAAATGGGTTTACAAATTGAAGGAAGAAGATGGAGGCAAAAAGCGTACAAGGATAAATGTTTTGTAAAGGGGTTTGCACAAAAGAAAGGTATATATTTTGATGAAACGTTTTCTTCTATTGTTAAAATGACTTCAATTAAGAATATTTTAAGTCTTGTGGTAGTAGAATATTTACATCTTGAACAATTAGATGTAAAAACAACTTTTCTCCATGGGTATTTGGAGGAAGAGATTTATATGCAGTAATCAAAGGGGTATGAGGTCAAAGGGAAGGAAAATTTGGTATGCAGGTTGAAGAAGGGATTGTATGGAATAAAGAAATCTCCAAGGAAGTGGTATTTGAATTTTGACAGGTTTATGACAGAACAAGGTTAAGATGTCATTCTGATCACTGTGTTTATTTTAAAAGGCTAGAAAATGGAAGCTATATTATCTTGCTATTGTATGTAGATGACATGCTTGTTGCAGGTTCTAATATGTAGGATATAAATTTGCTCAAGAAGAAATTAGCTAATTCATTTGTGATGAAGGATTTGGGTGCTGCATGGAAAATCCTTGGTATGAGAATAACAAGGGACGGGAAAAATCACAAATTGACATTATCTTAGGGTGAGTACATAGAGAAGGTGTAGGAGAGGTTTAGAATGCATAATGAAAAACTAGATAGTACACCTTTGGAAAATCATTTCAAATTAACCAATGGAATGTGTCCCAAGACATAGGAGGAGATAAAATACATGTCCAGGGCCCCTTATTCATCAACAATTAGCAGCTTGATGTATGCGATGCTTTTCACAAGACCAGATATTGCACATGTAGTCAAAATTGTGAGCATGTATATGAACAATCCAGGTAAAGGACATTGGGAGGAAGTAAAGTGGATTCTCATGTATTTCAAAGGTACTGCTACTCATGCATTATGTTTTGGAGGTTCAAACACTATTCTACAAAGATATGTTGCTTCAGATATCGAAAGTGATAAAGATAGAAGGAGGATCACCACAGGGTATGTTTTTAATATAGGTGGAACAATAGTAAGTTGGATTTTGAAATTGCAAAAGGTTGTTACACTTTCAACAATAGAGGCAGAGTATGTTGTTGCTACAGAGGCTAATAAAGAGATTATTTGGTTACAGAGGTTTATGGAGGAATTGGGAAAGAGGCAAGAGAATAGAATATTGTACTGTGACAATGAAAGTTCCATTCATCTTGCAAAGAACTTGTCCTTCAATTCAAATACTAAGAATATACATCTCAGGTACCATTTGATACGATCCATCTTGGAAGATAGACATTTGAAATTTGAAAAGATACATACTAACCAGAATCCTGTAGACATGTTAACAAAGGGAGTAACCAGGGAGAAACTAAGTTACTTCTTAGTTTCAATTGGTCTTGAAGCATGAAGGTGAATATGAGGAATTTTATAGGTCCAAGAAGGATCATAGTCCAGTAGATACAACAATGGTGGATTTGCTGAGATCAGTCTCCAAGTGGGAGATTATTGGTTGTGGAGCCTGATTATCTTCCTAATTCATAGGTCTTTGTTTTAAGTTGTGTTTATACCCCATGAATATTGTACACTCCTCCACCCGGAAGGGTTGCAAGGGGGTATTTCCTCCCCTATGGGGTTCGGGGAGCTCATGCCCCCGAATGGGGGATCTGGGTGAAAGAGGGACCCGACAGGGGTTCAGGGGCGAAGCCCTCGAAGGAAAGTTTTCTTTGTAAATGTATATTGTAAGGTCACATATGTGATGGTAGAATTTATGTTAGGGTTATTTTCCCTAGAAGGAAACCCTCTTTTAAGAGGGAAATTGTATTGCAACTATGTATCATTGTGAATATTGTATTCTCAGAGAGGATATTGTGAGAGAAAGAAGAGGAAGTTATAGTTGTTGTGCTATAAGTTGTATCCATTCATTTGTTGGATAATAAAAAGGAATGACATGGCAATTTCTCCAGTGGACATAGCCCACACTGGTTGAACCATACATATCTGTGTCTCTATTGTATTGTGTATATTCTGTGTTTTATTTACGCATTTGTATTATTTTTATTGCTCCACGATCCTATTTATCTAACACCTAAATCCATCCATAGATAAACCAATCGAATGCTTGACTTCTATAGTGCCATCGATAACAACACTTGGGAAGATACTATCTAGTACCTCGGTATTCAGGTAGTATGGATAAGGGCATGGTTTAGCCTCCTTAATTAGTAACATGAGATATTGGGCCAAGTAATATCATTGGACCCCGCACGTATATCAAAGAGCTATAGCATAGGGAAAAACCTTGTCTATAGAAACCCTAAATACCTTAAACCTAGGGATGGAATCATAAACAGACCAGACAATATCTATTTCCGTGCAACTTTACCTCCTACATTCTGGTTGTGAAATTACTATACATTTTTTCCTGTTAATAATTTGGGCCTTTCGACACTGTAGTATTATTTAGATCAGAGTATAACTCCATATGAGAAAAAAAATTATGGGGCCTTCATGCACTCTTATTTGAGACCTATCCCATTGCATTCCTCTTTTCGTCCTGATCGCAATGATCCTATCATTTTTCATCCTTTTTTCGTCCTCTTTTTTTCATGATCATAGTGATTCCTCTTTTCATCCTAATAACAATGATTTCCCTCTTCACCATGATCATTGTCATAAATATGGTTTTAAACTGTTTCTTTGGCCCCATGGACCCACCCCTCTTTCGATCATGGTTCCCACCTGCCAAAAAGAAACCAATCAAAAACTAAGTACTGATCTGGCTTCCCTTTAGGACAGAATAAAAAAGGACATTATGGCCATTCATCAAAAAATAGACATCATCTAAGACCATCTCCAGAGCACCATTGGTGAAGTCAAAGACCAACTAAGTGGCCAAATTAATGTAGTCCATTCTACACTCCACCAATTCATGACCAAATTCCAAGCTACCTCCTCCTATGACCCCACTCTCTATAATAAAGTTGTTGACTCCAATAAACCTCTCCCCTATCATTCCAACTACCTACCTTGTGACCCATGTCTTCCCATATTCTATGTCAACAAATTTAATGGATCAGAACCACAAGGCTTGGTTACTTAAATGGAACATTTTTTCTCCCTACATGGTATCACTGATGATTTAACCAAGCTTCATTATGGAATTCTCTATTTTGATCCAGAGAGATGGAAATAATGGAAATGGCATTGCAATGCAAGCCAAGGGTATGTTGTTTGGTCACATTTTGTTTTTGAGTTGTATGAATACTTTGACACATACACCCACCATTTAGCATGTATGACCAAGCTGAAACGATCTATCACAGTAGAAGATTTTATCGTTGCCTATGAGCTCTTGTATTTACTAATGGAGGGCATGGAATATGCTTTCTTCAGATAATGATTTATCAGTGGCCTCAAGGATGAAATTCATTCCCATGTCATCAAGGCTCACCTATCGAATTGGTTGGAAGAAACTAAACATTTCAAGGAGGAACAACATGTCATTTTGGACTAGAGTAGAAAATTGAATTTTGTTCCCCTCCCTAAACCCAACCCACTTTCCCCTCGGGAAACTCCTCTCAACGTACAAAATTTAACAAGGGAAGAAATGGATGAACACCGACTCAAAGGTCTTTTCTATATATGTGATGAAAAATATTTTCCTGGGCACAAGTGTAAGGAACAAACGATTTTTATGGTCATTTCAGAGGATTTTTCTAAATAGGAAGTTGAAATATCTCTTGTTAAAGAGATAACCCTTCCGATGATATTACTTTGCTTGATGAACCACCATAATTTTAACCATTGATTACATTACATGCCTTCGTGGGCTTCTCTACTCCTCAAAATCTCAAGCTCATTGGTTGTATTAAGCATAGGAATTTAATCATCCTTGTTGAGAGTGGAAGCACCCATAATTTTATTCACCGCCACATTTATGAGGAAATCAAAATTACTATATTCGTTTTGTCAACAATTTTCAAATCATGATAGTTAATGGAAATTCCATGAAATGTGGTGAGTGTTGTGAAAATGTACGTCTTCAAATTGGGAAGTACCACCTAAAATATCATATGTTTTCCATCAATATGAGTGGTTGTGACATTGTTCTAGGTGTTGAATGGTTACACACTTTGGGCCCCATTCTCATATATTTTAGGGAATTAACCATGCAAGTCCAATAGGATTGACAACAATATCTCTTCCAAGGCATCACAACGGGTTCCACTGAGATCATTGATTCCCATCACATGGAAAATATTTTCAAAAATGGTCATTCAGTTATTATTTCCTAACTACATTCTATTGAAGTAGTTGAGACACCCTTTGTGCATCATAACCTCCAATGTCTCGTATCCAAACACCAAGATGTTTTTTCCACTTGTGAGGGACTTCCCCCTTCCCATGGTGTTAATGATTATTCCATTCCACTTATCCCCAGAAGTCTCCCTCCAAATGTTCACCCTTATTGTCATCCCTTTTCACGAAAGAATGAAATTGAGAAAATCATGCAACAATTTCTTGAAGCAAGTGTTATTCATCCTAGTACTAGCTCCTATTCTTCTCCTATGGTCATATTACTCAAGAAATAAGTTACTTGGCATATGTGTCCAAAATTTTGTGCCCTCAATAAAATCACCATCAAAGAAAAGTTGCCCATTCCTGTCATTGATGACCTCTTGAATGAATTGAGTAGTGCCCAATACTTTATGAAATTTGATCTCCAATCTGGCTACAACCATATCTGTATGAAACAAGAATATATTCCCAAGACTTCATTTAGAACTCATGAGGGTCACTATGATTTCTTGGCCATTCCTTTTGTCCTTTGTAATGCCCCATCAACCTTCCAAAGTCTCATGAATCGTGTCTTCTGTCCTTTTCTCTATCATTTTTTCATAGTTTTATTTGATGATATTCTCATCTATAGGAAGACTTGGACAACCCATCTTTCCCTTGTGGATCGAGTTCTACATCTCCTCTCTTAGCACAAAATTTTCCTCAAACAATCTAAATGTTCCTTTGGAGCTTCAAAAGTGGAGTATCTGGGTCATATTCTTGGAAAGGATGGTGTAAGGATGGATCCTAAAAAAATTGAAGCTATGCAGGATTGACCTTTCCCTAAAATTCTTAAGAGTTTACGTGGATTTATAGGTTTAAGAGGTTATTATTGCAAGTTTGTTAAGAAAAATTGTAGCACCTCTCATGAATATCCTTAAACAGAATTCCTTCAACTGGATTCCAGTAGCTAATTAATATTTCCATGCCTTGAAAGAGGCTATGTGCATGATGCCATTCCTGGCTCTTCTAGACTTCACCAAGTCCTTTCTCTTGGAATATGATTCTTCCAGAAAAGGAATTGGGGATGTCCTCATGGAATAGGGTAGGCCATTGGCTTTCACCCAAAAAAAAATTTAGAAAGACATTTGGGACAATCAATCTATGAAAAGGAAATGTTCGATATTTTTCATGCAGTGGATCTCTAGCATCCTTATATATTGGGGAAATGCTTCCAGATTATAACAAATCACCAGAGCATTATGTATTTTCTAGAAAAAATAATTTCCTCCCTGAAGCAAAAAAAATGGGTAACTGAGCTATTCGGATATGATTATGAGATCGTTTACAAGAAAGGAAAATAAAATGCGGTCATTGACCCTCTTTCCCCAAAATATGAAGAAGAAGTGTTATAGGTGAATCCTCCTACAGACAAGTGGATTCCATCTTGGTATCTAGACCCCTAAAACCAAGATAGAAAGGGTGCTATCATTGGTCACTGACATCCTTTTAGATATAATTAAGCTAATGAATGAAGAGGAAGATGAAAAGTGTACCTTTTTAAATGACATTTTTCCTCGCAAAGTCCAAGTTGAGCTTCAATCCCAGGCTCCTTGGTAGGTCCTATAGAACAAACAAAGATACAACAATATTCCTATTCTACTGAGATTATCTCAAATACAGATCTATCTAATGAAGAAAAGTTCGCGTGGAACAAACATAAACTTGAAAGAAACAGGCCAAGCATGTATGTATATTAATGAGAACAAATGAAGAATACTTACAATCCTTTGATGAAGAAGTAGAAAATTCTTCTAGCTCTCCTTGTCCAACCCCTTTGCTCAATTAATCTACACTGATTATGCTTCAATGACATCTCACTTTAAGTATGGTGTAATTCTCAATCTCCATCTACTGTATGTTGCCTATGAGATCATAGGCTTCGTACCTCCAATCTTTTCATGTACCTTTCACCATGAGAAGGCCTCCTTATATAATCTTGGAGAGACCCAACCACTTGAGAGATATTTGGGATAAGTTGAGGATTCCTCTCCTTCAGTTGTGGATCTTCCCTAAGATCATGCCTTGAACTCATATTCAAATCCAACCAACTTCAGAGATTGAGGGGATTCTTCCATGATTTCCTCCAACAAACCAAATTTCGCCCAAAAAAGGCCAGTGCTCCCTCAAAAGGGACACAGAGTGTTGGAACTCTCCCCTGGAAGAGGGTTCAGAGCTCCAGCGCTCCTTGACAGTATGTAGGGGAGTGCTCCTTTCCAAATTTGACTTTTGAGTGTCTTTTTCAGTGGTAAAAGGATTGTACTCCTTATCAATTGATTTCTCGTCTTCAAAACTAGTCTTTGAGGTGTCTTAAGTGTCCTTATGATGTCGTTAGAGGCACGACATAGGAAATATGGAAGTTTTATGTTTGCGACACTTGTGTTCAAGATACGACACTTGCGAACAAGATGTGACACTCACAACACTTTTAGTGACGACACTTACAACACTATTGAAGTGATTAATTTTGATGTGTAACAGATTGCCCCCCAAAGTGAGAAGTCAGAAGACGATGATGATTGAAGTACTTTGTAGACTTTTTAGAGAAAGGGTAGGGATGCAGAGAACCTAGAAAATTTTCACACAACCATCAAACAAATATTAGGAAATGTTTCAAACCCAAGGAAGACATACATATGCTTGAGTGATAAAGACTTTTCAGGTATGGCCGCCATAGAATACAGTGCAAATCCATAATTATATTGACAAAAAGGTATAGCCACTAAACATACAACATGGATATATACTTCCATGACATGAACTAATCGTAGCCACGAAAAATACATTGTGGATCTACGAGATGACAAGACATAGACATGGACCAATACAAAGTGGATCTATGTGACAGTATATGTGTCAATATTCAAGAGAAACTCTATCACAACCTAGGTAAAGTATATATCTATGTGAATGACTCAACCCAGGGTCTTCTTACCAATCCCAATGTAGTACGGATATAATCATGTTAATAGATGTCCTGATGTTGAACATGGTAGAAACCACTTGATTACCGGTCAATGATGTAAACCGTTGACAAGCGCAAGGAAAATCACCATTGATGTCAATGATTCCCAAGGTACCCTAGTACATTCCAGTGAATGTGAATAGATGAGATGAATTCAAACATCCATGTAATCATTTGATTAGAGGTCAATGATGTAAATCTATTGTCGTACATGAGGAGGCATGCCATTGAGGCATGCAGGTGCCAAAGTACCAATTGGATTCTAGGTCTAGCTCCTAGATAATGTGTTGAAGTTGACAGGAATAGACTCGTCGAAGGAGGGCCTTGATGTATCCTGCATCAACGACATGAAACAGACACAGAGATGTAATTGGTGGATCAAATGAACATGGACTGACACAGGTATTGGAACATGATATTTTTTATGGCTGACTCTTGAGGAAGATAGTTCCCTTGTAAACTGAGGCATGATGGAAGAAACTTGATGGGGACCAAAATTTGATAATGCAATGGATACTGTGACTTACGTCAGGTGACCCAAAAAAGTAAGGAAACTTAAAGGATTGGTTCAATCAGGGATGGTTTTAAGGATGGAAATTTATTTTAAAATGTAGAAACCTTGGCAAATCTTACTAATCCTTCATATGCCAACTATAAATGATTGGCGATATTTTTGTAAAAATATTCAAATTTCTAAGGATTATATATAGTTTTTATAAAATTTT
>ML784309.1:798762-834412 GCA_009831015.1 Picea engelmannii
CCATTGAATCCATCTTAGTATCCAACTTAGCTTCCATTGAATCCCTCATCTCTTGTAGTTCATCTTTGGTTATTGTCTTCTTTTGTAAATCATTTATGTCCCTACTCATTTCTTCACCTTCATCAAGAGTCCAATTAGGATTTGTTGGAGGCTTATTTGGTGTAGAAGGTCCCTTTTTGGGTGGCATGTTGGCCAAATATCACTTTTGAGTCTTGATTTTGAGGTGGTTCTGCTAGACAATATTTATTCTATTATATCTCCCAAGTTTCGGCCCTTTTGGGTATGAAACTTTCTTTTAGGTAGTTCTCTGATATTTCTTCTCTGCAATTCTACAGGTCTGATCAAAATTGGATGTGCCAAGTGGAATTTACGGTAACTTCCTCACAACTTGCCGATTTTTGGCCTTTCCAGGAGATCTCATTTGTATAGAATTCCCCACACAAGATAATTGCTATCAAATTTTGAAACTCGTACCCAAAATACTACATACTATCCACGATCCAATGCAACCAGTCCCACTCAATTTGGATACTCTAGCAAGAAATTATGCTTGTTTTACCTGGAACACCTTCTTGAGACTAGTCAATAGGACTAGTCAGATACCCTATCTTACACAAGGTGTATCTACAAATTTAAGATGACCCAGAATATAAAAATTTTACCATAGATACCTTTCTAATTTATGTAAATGGCCTCTAGAGTTTAGGGTATGAAACATTACAAAAATTGTTTTATACCAAAAATTCCGCAATGACTCATTTCAGGATGATTCTAGAACCCTATCTTGTATAGGCTGTATATCCGAACTTATAAGGCCTTAGGAGCTGAATTTTTAACCCAACGTACCTTGATCTGTCTAATAACTACCCTCCAAGAGGTTCCTTCTGAAACGTTGTAGAAAAAAAGTTATATCAAAAATTCCATGGTGTCTCATATGTAGCAGCGAAACCCCAAGACCTTGAGCTCTGATACCACATGTTAAGAACCAAACATCAATATAGCATGGAAAAACCTCAGGAAAGGTACTCAACTCCTTGAAACTGAGATAATTTCAGATAATAAGCCTCTTTGAGGGGGCAACCTCCTTTTACCCCACTTAAATGTTCAAGTACCAAATGATTCAAAATGAAAATGTCTCCTTGGTATATATAGGAGACTAGGAGGTATAATTACAACTAATGGCCTAAAGCCGACATAAATAAAATAACATTACTAATATAATATGCCCCAATTAAGGGGTAATGAGCCAACATTAGGGCTTAACATAAAATCATCCTTGGGTTCAATGCAGAGGTTCAACATAATGAAATGCATGAAAAGATAAAATGGCGTGTTCAAGGGCGACTGTAAGGTCACTAGTAAACTTCTAAAAAACTACTTGGCTTGCTTCTTTCAATTTTTCTCCCCATTCAGATAGACAAATACCTTTTTTTGGTTTATCAAGCTTGAGGAGGGTAACACATGCTCAATATAACTCACCTTCGGTAAGTTCCTCTTCCTTTGTTTAACAAACTGGAAGAAGTAAGGGTTCGATCCCATATGGGCCCTTCAATGTATAATTGTTTTAATGAGTCCAGAGAAGGTAAAATCGGTTGTTTTTCATATTTAGAGAGTCTGAAAATGAATTAAAGATGACTCCAATGTGGTCCTTTTTTGTAATATTAGTCTCGCAAGCCCGAAAAAGAGATAAATTATCACTTGAAAGATGACCTTTCTAACCTTTTAACGAGTGGGAAAGGAAGCAAGATCACTTAACAATATTTTCATGTTTAGAGAGTTTGAAAAGAGATTAAATATGAATCCAAGGGGTTCCTTTTTTGTATAACCTTTATGAGTCTGAAAAAATGATAAAATTATACTCGGTTACATTTTCATGTTTTTACGAGTGCGAGAAAGAAAAAATACTAAGCTCGGTATGACCCTAGCTTGAAAGGCTAGTGGATTAACTCTAGAATGATCATCAAAGGCTGGAGACATGCCCCCCCAAGCTTCAATTCATTCACTGATTTTGAGGTTGTCACCAATTTATGTACTAGATGGAGAAAAAGGATAAGGGTGGATGAAATGAAGGTTCAAATATGAGACCTAATGAAAGACTCAACTCAACATCTATGAGATCTGGTGAAAGACTCGAACTGACATGAGAGGTGACTATTTCATTTTTTAATGAGCTTAACATAGGAAAAGAACTATGCTCAAGGATCTGGGTTCAATCCCCATATTTTTGTTTCATTTTTTAACGAGCTTGCTACAGAAAAGAAAAACTATGATCATGGCCTTTGTTTCATTTTTTAACGAGCTTGCTACAGAAAGGAAAATGATGCTCGTAACCTCTATTTCATTTTTTAACGAGCTTGCCACAGAGAAGAGAAATTATGATCATGGCCTCTTCCTGATCATGGATTCCAAGAGGATAACTCTCTGGAAGGACACCATGTCAAGGGACAAAACTCGGTCATGGATTCCAAGAGATCTTCACTGGATGGAAGAACAATGCTTTGGAAGGAACACATGTCGAGGGTCACAATAGGGGTAAGGAGATTAGGCTCCAATATCCCTACCGAAGAGATCACCATGTCAACTACCGGATCCAAATCATTAGAATTTGAAGTCATGGGAGACAACACCACATAATTGACCTATGGCAGGGGTGATACCAACTCCATATAAGGCCCGGTGAGGGAGGTTATTGGGTTGATGGTCAAGTCAGGGCCAACAAACAAAAGTTGATCAATAGTCACCATTATTCCATCGTGCAGGAAATATATCACATGAAAAAGAGTGGACACAATAGCTTTCATGGCATAGACATAATCTTTCCCAAGGAGTAAATCAAAATCGAAGGGGTCCTGGACTACCATAACATCAATAAAGACAGTTTTCCCTCCCAAAGTTATGGGAAGCTGAGGAAGGATCCCTAAAGGGTGACTGGTTCTTCTGTTAAAAGCGAACAGAGTCTAGGTAACCGGCACAAGCCGAGGATAACCCAAATCTTTCCAAGAAATAGAGTACAAAATACTAACGGATGAATCTTCATCTATCAGTGCATGAGGAACATCCCGACCACACACTTTTACTATAATATTTAAAGGCATGTGAGAGGGAAGATGAGGTCCAGTTAGCACACCCCAATCAAAAAGGATAGCCTCATTACTTGGAAGGGTTTTTGCATAAGAATGAGGAATGCCCCCTGGCACGATAGATCATGTTTCAACGAGAAAAACGTGGTAAGAATCAGTTTTACTCTCTAGTGAGAGAGTAGGATTGATCAATGGTGGAATCAGATCGACCACTTTGACAATCTTTGGATGAAGGGTGGGACTGACCGAAGAAGGAACTGGATTAGTCACTTTGGGTTCACTCTGTATATGAAGAGTGGGGTTGACCAATGATGGAACTGGATCAGTCACATTGGGTTCATTCTGTAGATGAAGAGTGGGGCTGACTAATGATGGAACTAGATCAGCTACTTTGGTTAGTGGTTCAATCAAGGATGAAACTAGATTGACCACTGGATCAACCAGATTGACTGGATATGGAACTGGATTGACCATTCCATAAACTAATGATGGGTTGGGGAAAATTTTATGATAACCAGCTGGAAGTTGAAGCTTTGCCAAAATATAAGAATCCTAGTCCATACGAGGACAAAGGTCAGAATAATGATCACCTTTGCATAACGTATAAGGAAATTTGACAGTTATCTTCTTCTTACCAACCTTAACATCACTAGTTGATGGGGTATCACTGGCATGACCAATAGGGGATGATGATGTGGAGGACCACACTTCTAATACCTTGGGAATACCAGGGAAATCCCTTAGAAAGTGGTCACCCTTAGAAATACTACAAGGGAATTTGGGTTTCAAATTCTTCATTTTAATATTGTTGACCTCATCAACACTCCCAGTACTATTAACAGTAGCTGGTTGTCTGGATCCAACATTTGATGTAGTTGGAGGTTTGGTCCCTTTCTGGTTCTTCTTCTTCTCTTTTCATTTATTCTTCTTCTTATCAACCTAGCTACTCGCTTTAGAGATTTCACTAGGTGAAGAAGGAGAAATGGAAGGAGACTTGACGGAAGAAGAAGGTGAAAGGTCAACATGAGGTTTATGTGTGGGTGGTGTGCTTACATCTAAAGCACCTGCATTCGATATCACTATAGTGGAAAAAAACCATACCAGTAACCCAATTGTGACACCTGGAAGGCTCAAAGTAGTGATGTAAGGAGGACCAATGTTTCCATAAGAAGGAAAAACAAAGGGCTCCCCTGGAAAAGGGGTTCCTTTATTGGTCATCACGGGAACTGACACCATAAAAATAAAGATCCAACCTAGATTCTTCTAGGGAAAACAAACAACACACGCTAAAAATATAATAAGCAAGCAAGCAAACAAAACCTTCTCATAATGAGCACACTAGTTGGTGATGAAATCCAACGTCGCGAGAACAAAGTAAGAAGGGGCTGAGATAGAGTGGGTGGAAAAGTTATGTTGACGACCCGCTTAACGGAATTACACCATGGTGCAAGCTCCCACACATAATCATGGGTATATCGTCCAAGGATCCCAAGCGAGTCTGGCCAACATCGATTCCAGGTACCATGAAGACTTTCCCCTCCATAGTCACCTTGTATAAAGACCCTAAAGAGATAGGCCACTAAGGTTACCAACTACAACAATGATGCCTGGGGAAATAGTCGACGGTCTGATCCACATGCAAGGGAAGGGTATCTAGCCCGAAATCAACTTGAAAGGCTTCCACTCATCATTTTGGGTATACCTTCAAGCGATCCCCATAATACATGCAATCTCTAAACAAAGACCAACAAAGCAATGTGACCTCATGATTGACCCTTGTGTGAGAAGGGCTTCCCAAAATGCATCATTTCAGATGCACAATGTCCCAAAATGTCAAAAAACATGCAATTAAGCTACTTTAAATGAAAGCATCCAAGGAAGACAATAAAATGTGAATAAGAATCCAAGAAAATATAGGGAGAATAGAGACACCACTCAAAACTTAATTGGTTGGGAAAATGACCTCAAAGATCAAATGGAATGGTGCATAGACCTTTGAATTTCCTCACAAAAGCTCCCACTCAGTCAGATAAATGAGAAGAAAACAGTAAGTTGACTCTAAATCAACAAAGACAAAGAGTGACTTCTAGGTAATGAAGAAAAAGGTCAAAATTCCAAAAAAATGTGATCAATTCTTAGAAAGCAGAGTATCGAAGGCCAAATCAAGGATGTACTAAGATGATAAGACTCTCAACAAGTGCCAAAATAAAAAATTGAACTTCAAAGAATGAAACCCTAGAGGATTTTTCATAGAAAAGGGGTAGCGCTCTGGTGTAAGGGGCACCATAGCATTCCAACGCTCTGTGTAAGACCATTAGGGAGCGCCAGCGATCTGATAACAAGGGAAGCGGGTGTTGGCCTCTAAAAATTCAAAAAAAATGCCCAGAAAGTCAAAGAATCAAGCAAACTCAGTT
Source organism: Picea engelmannii (assembly GCA_009831015.1). NCBI lineage: Eukaryota > Viridiplantae > Streptophyta > Pinopsida > Pinales > Pinaceae > Picea > Picea engelmannii. The sequence goes on from ML784309.1 coordinate 804,257, forward strand.
AATAAATTTGAAGGTGATGAAATCAAGAGCCAATCAAATGGATCCAACAATCAAAGATAGTATGGAGAAGGTCAAGAAGTGGGAAAAGGGCCAAAACAATATCTAGGAAAGGAAACAAAAATCAGAGCTCTTTCTTAGTGGAGTCACCAATTTTTGTTACAGATGAATCCTCCTCTGGACAAGTGGATTCCCTCTTGGTATCTAAACCCCTAAAACCAAGACATAAAGGGTTTTATCATTGGTCACTGACATCCTTTTAGATCTAATTAAGCTAATGAATGAAGAGGAAGAAGAAAAGTGTACCTTTTTAAATGGCATTTGTCCTCGCAAAGTCCAAATTGAGCTTCAATCCCAAGCTCCTCGATAGGTCCTGTAGAACAAACAAGGATACAACAAGCTTCCTATTCTACCGAGATTAGGTCAAATATAGATCTATCTACTGAAGACACGTTCATGTGGAACAAGCATAAACTTGAAAGAAACAGGCCAGGCATGTATGTATATTAATGAGAACAAATGAAGAATACTTACAATCCTTTGATGAAGGTGCAACAACTTCTTCCATCTCTCCTTGTCCAATCCATTTTCTCAAGTAATCTACATTGATTATGCTTCAATAGAATATCACTTATGGGATCATAAGTTTTGTGTAATTCTCAATCTCCATCTACTGTATGTTGCCTATGAGATCATAAGTTTCATACCTCCAATCTTTTCATGTACCTTTCACGATGAGAAGGCCTCCTTATATAATCTTGGAGAGACCCAACCACTTGATATATATTTGGTATAAGTTGGGGATTCCTCTCCTTCAGTTGTGTATCTTCCCTAAGATCATGCCTTGAACTCATATTCGAATCCAACCAACTTCATAGATTGAGGGGATTCTTCCCTGATTTCCTCCAACAAACCAAATTTCGCCCAAAAAAGGCCAGTGATCCCTCAAAAGGGACACAGAGCATTAGAATGCTCCCCTGGAAGAGGGAACATAGCACCAACTCTCCCTGATAGTATGTAGGGGAGCGCTCCTTTCCAAATTTGAATTTTGAGTGGATTTTTCAATGGCAAAAAGCTCACACTCCTTGTCAATTGATTTCTCCTCTTCAAAACTAGTCTTTGAGGTGTCTTAAGTGTCCTTATGATGTTGTTAGAGGCAGGACATAGGAAAGATGGCAGTATGATGTTTGCGACACTTGTGGTCAAGATGTGACACTTGTTGACAAGATGTGACACTTACAACACTTGTAATGACGACACTTGCGACACTATTGAAGTGAGTAATTTTGATGTGTAACAAGAACGCTACCTCTTTTTCCTCTCTTTTGTTGTATGAAAATTTCTCCAATCTTCTCGTCGGGAATGGTTTCAATATCCCAAAATATCTCACCCCATCTAGCAATTTAAAGAAAATTATCCAACTTCTCTAGGGTACTATTGGCACAATAATGAGCTTCACTACCAAGGCCATCTCTATTTAAGAAACCAATCACAACTTAAATGCACATTTCTTTCTGAGCTTCATGCTTCACCTAAAGTTGGGTATTCAAGGTTTACCAAAACCTATGAAAGGTTCAAATGTTATTTTTTCTGGGATGGTATCAAACATGAAATCCACACTTTTGTGGTTGAATGTGATGTTTTTCAACACAATAAGGGAGAAACTGTCAAAATTGTCAAAGCCCCAGACACAATCCAACCCTTTCCAATTCCCCTTTCTATATGGAGGGATATTTCTATGGATTTCATTGTGGGCATACCTAAATGTGGCAATAAGGAAGTCATTATGGTGGTGGTTGATTTTCTTACCAAATATGCTCATTTATGTTCTCTACAAAATTCCTTCACTACATCCATAGTAGCTCAAATTTTCATGGATAATATCTTCAAACTTCATGGCATGCCTCATTATATTATCTCTGAATGAGATCCCATTTTCACCATCATTTTTTGGAGATAAATGTTCAGGATACAGGGAACCCAATTGCATCTGCACACCCCCTATCATCCTTAGCCTGATGGACAAAATGAAGTTGTCAAAATGTGTTTGGAAACATGTTTGAGGTGTTCTGCATCTAAGAGAAAAAATTAGTGGGCTCAATGGTTACCCCAAAATGAATGGTGGTACAAAACTTCTTACCATATAGATACTTGCATGACTCCTTTTATATAATTATTTGGACAAAATATACCTTTAGTTCTCTCATACATGCTCGGTGTCTCGAAGGTCCTGGCGGTTGACCAAAATCTTACATTTCGAGAGGATATTCTCCATAACCTCAAAGAGAATTTGGTCATGGCTCAGATTTGCATGAAGAAACAAGCAGATGAAGGTCATGCATAACATCAATATGCTAAACGGGACCAGGTGTTTACTTGACTGAAACCTTATAAGAAGACTTCACTCAAGGCTGACCATTGTCAGAATATGGCAACCAAATTATGGTCCTTATACAATTCTCAAGAGAGTGGGACAGGCGGCCTATCAGTTAGCTTTTCCAAATCATTCTAAGCTTCATATTTTTTTCATGTCTCATGCTTAAATAAGGTTATTGGAACTAAGTCCCAAAATCAAACTAGTCTTCTCGAGTTGGATGAAGAAGGATCCATCTGTTTGTAGCCACAAGCAGTATTGGACCAACATGATAGTTGTCTCCATCAATGCACCATCAACTAAGTGTTAGTACAATGGAAATATTAAACTCCAGCATATTCCACCTGGAGCCAACTACCATTTTGCAACAATTTCCTCATCTCAGGCCTTGAGGAAAAGGTTTTTTTTTTAAGGGGAGGGCATGTTAGGGAACTAGCCTCCCTAACCCCTCACGTAAGTAGAGTAATATATTTTCCATGTAATAAAATCCAATATTAATAAGGCCCAGTAATAAGTAATAATAATTCAAATGTAAGAATACCTAATAGAAGCTTCCGCTTCTAGAAGTTATTCCTCTAGACTGTTCTTTTGGTAGATAGATTTAGTATAAATAGGAGTTGAGGGCATGAGAAGTATTGTCCTGAAAATTATTGTAATATATTGCTACTCTGTTGGAGGTTTCCCCCTCGAAGAGGAAAGTGAACATTGTTTCCTATCAATAAAGGTATTATTTTGGTGTTGTGGTTTCATATATTGTGTTGTTCCATTGTTATTCTATGCAATATTTTTGTTTTCGGTTATTATAAAAGATATGGTACCTTACAATATCTAACCACATAAGTGATCATAGAAGCAAAATCTAGAGGGTGATCACAGAAGTGATAAAAAAAGGGGATTAGTTATAGGTTGTAGCAAGGTGAAGTACTTGGGTGCATTGGATGACCTAGGGCAACCTAGAGCATCTCTGCAAGAGACAATTGGTTGGGAACATTTCCATCATGATGTGTTTGTGTCATGCATTTATGAGAAAAACAGTTGAATTGATTTGGGTTCTTGGATGATGGGTAGACTACAACCTTCAGATGAGGTGAGTCTTTGTAGAATTACACCAGTCATTTAGCAGTAATATGACTTGGCAGTTAGGTGGTGGGTGCATGGTGCTTTGAAGTGGAAGCAGTCAAGGTGAGTAGATAGAAAGACATTGAAGATTAGTTTGACCAGTTGCATGCAAATTTTGGGACTTAGATGGATTTATGAAGTGAATGGATGGAATCAACCTTGTATTGCATCAAATGTATTTCATGATTGTGGAGATGCAGATAGTGGTTGAGGGGAATTCATGTGGAGATTCAAGTTCTTGTGTAGGTTTAGTCCTAGGACAATAGGCTTAGAACATGGTTGTGACAAATGATGTCATTGGAAATGTATGGTTGGTTTCTAGTTCTTGAATTTCCTAAGTGTTGTAGTGAGTACTTTGAAGGGAAGTTGGATGACTTGGTGGTTCAAGTGAAATATGTTTCCATGGTGAGAACCGACAAACTTGAGGGTGACTCAAGTGGTCCAGATTCAAAGAAGTCTTGTATCATTTTGAGATGCCTTGGTTGGTTGGATGTGCAGAGATCATAGTGAAACCTACTTGGACGAGTCCTATGGTGGACTAGGGAATATTTGGATGCAAACATAGAGGTATCGAGGGGAATATTCCTAAATATTTCATGAGGAACTTTGGACAGGTCGTTGTGGTGAAGTGGGCAGTGAAGTATGCACATGTCAAGTTTGAGAGGATGGGTAAGTCGCCTTGGTGTTTGGTTCCTTATATGGTTTCGTTGGGTCATGCGATGAATTGACCATGATGACGACAGTGACAAAGTTTGGATGTTTTCCATTGGTTTAATGTAGTTTGTTCTAGGAGATGGATGGATTCAACAAAGGAGTTGACCAAGAATTGTTGGAATTCAACCTCAATGGGAAGAATGCATACCAAGTTGTGATTTGGGTGGTGTTCTCTCACCTTTGGTATGGGAAATTGGATGAGGTAGAGTGAAACTTGTTGACTTATGGATGATTGTGCAATGACTCAAAGACTCAACACGGGTCGTTGGTTGAGGTTGATAGAGTATTGGCTTGAATGTGTCAAGTCATGAAATCTCTTTGAGGTGACTCATCCTACTTAGAGAAATTTTGATAGTTCATTGAGATGTTTGATGAGTGTAGGCATGTTGGGCACACTCATCACAACTATTGATTTGTGGAGATGTTACTTGATGGAAAGAGGTGAGTTGAGGACTTTCCTTCGTTTGGAGGATTGCGCGAACAAGAATATTGTAGCATGAATAGATTACATGGACATGGGAATTTCTCTTTCTTTGGGAAGAATGGTTGAGGGTTAGTCCTAACAATTGCAAGGCATAGAGAGGCAGACACATTGAAATAGACAGGTGATGAAGTAGTGAGGCAAAGACAATTTGTCTGTGTAGTTCTTGGGGAAGATTGGATAGTTGTTCCATGATGTAGACAGTGGAGTCAAGATTCGACAGAAGAATTTTTTTCGGGGTGACTTCATAGTGTAGGAAGGTGAGGGTTAACCTTTCCTTCGTTTGAGGGTTGTGCGGGTAGACCAAATTCAAGGATTATTTTAAGGATGGAAATTTATCTGAAAATGTAGAAACCTTGTTGAGTCTTACGAGTCCTTAATATGTAAACTACAAAATGTTTGGCAATATATTTGTAAAAATATTCAAATTTATAAGGATTTTATATAGTTTCTATAAAAATTGTGCTATTTTAAAGCTAAAATAATTTTATTCTATAGAATTTGGGAGAAAGATTTTGAGAAAAAAATGGAAATTGGTGAATTGTTTTGGGGGAAAAAGAATGGAAAATTAAACCATTTGCGAAATTTATCCCCTAAAATCATCTATGACCAAATTGCAAAAGGAAGTGACTAGTTTTTACATGAGGGTGTGGAGACTCAAGGGGTGTGATGATTTGACTGGCCATTCAACTAATCCACAACTTGTGTGAGAAAAACAAAATGACAAAGGGATCAAGAGTATAGATTCACTAGTAAGTTCAAATTGAAACACTTAGAAATTGCATATGGTATATTTGATGAATATTATATTATGTCAGTAGTAGTGAAGCAGGGATGTAAACTTGCCTTAGTATTTGGAGTTGGACAAGGTGATAGATATGGGACATAAAAGACTAACTTTTGGCATGAGGAAGTGCATTCTCATGAGTTAGGTGTGACAGTTAGACTAGCTACCCAATCAATCCATGGTCTGGGGGAAATTAGTGTGCAGAGACATGGAAACATTTGTTGAAGTATGGGAATAAGAGAAAGATCATAGGAGTTCAAAACTTGGGATAAATTTTGAAGTGAAGTGGGGATCAGTCACTTGTAGTAGGAAATGACAACAATAGCATAACCAAACAACAAGGAAACAACATCACAATGAGATAGTGCAGCAAAGTTGGGTGAATTTCATCCTTGTAGTTGGATGAAGTGATTGTATTGACCTAGAAAAAAAATTGTTTGGAGTTGGGTGTAGTACAGTTTGGTTTGTAGAAACTTGGGTTCACGTTGGAAAAAATTGGGGTTTATAGTTGGCACGAAAAATTGGGGTTTCTAGTAGACTTAGCTGCAATGGAGGCACAGGTTCAAGTGAAAACTTGGAGATTGCATATTTTGTTGATTTTTTGGGGGGACATTAATGACCTAAGGTGGGGAAGGATGTAAGGCCTTTGAATAAAAGGGTGTGGATACCTTCACCCAACTCTTCAAGGATATGGAATTTGGGGTTTCGTTGGCACCCATGTTGGGAAAGTGGATGCATTGGGCATCCAAACATGCTAAGTGGTTTTCCTAAGTATGAGACAACCAAGAGATCAAAGCACGTTGACGTGACGAACGCACCAAGGTTGGGCACAATATTCCCAAGGGGCATGACAACTGAACATCTCATGGGTTTGTTTGGGTGATTGGTTGCATAAAGGGACACACTGATTCGTTTGGGAAACCAAGTTTGTAAAGGGGCTTGATGATTCTTTTGGAAGACAGGGTCGGTGAAGGGGTGTGTAGATTCATTTGGACACATGGGTTCATGAATGGGCACAACACCCCCAAAGGATGCGATGATTCATGATGATGACCTTTGGAGAGCCTTGTTATGGGAAAATCCCCCTGCGGATGGGTGAATATCCCCTTGGACTCTAGACACCTATACCAAGACAGAAAAGTGAAAATGAACACTAACATTCCTTTGAATCTAACTAAAAATTCAGAAAGAGAAGGAGAAGGAAGAAAGTGTGGTGCACCTTATTCTGATGTTTGTCCTTGCTGCTCCAACTTGAGCTTGATATCCTAGCTCCTTAGCACTATTTGACACCTACAATGCAATGGACAACAAGACAAAGAACTCCTACTCTACTCTATAAGATTATTCCAATCAATTCCATCTATAAGACAAACATATGTAAAAAGAAATAGGTTATAAGGAAATAGGCCAAGAAATATATTAATGAGAACTCTTAAAGAAATACTTACAGACTGTAGATGCAGTTGCAACAGTGTAATATACCAGATATAAAAAGTATGCAGAATAGAAATAAAATGATAGAAATGGTAGGATAACAGTAATATAACCAGCATAATCTCCACAATAACACAGAAATGATATAAGAACAACAACATAAATAACACTTTGATTCAGAAAGCAATGTTCACAGGCCGCTTCGAGGGGGCAACCTCCAGTTGAGCAACGCTCTGTTACAATAATCTCCAAGCTAGGGTTTTCATACCCTCGACCCTTATTTATACTAAATATGTCTATCTAGAGAAGCATCTAGAGGAAGATCCTTCTAGAAGCGTAAGCTTCTATTAGGTCTTCTTACATCCGCCTTATTCTATTTTAGTGAAAGGCCTTATTAATATTGACCTTTATTACAACCAAATATATTGCTCTACCTATGTGTGGGTTAGGACCCTAACATGTCTTCCCCCTTAAAAACAACCTTGTCCTCAAGGCTTGAGATGTGGAAACTGTTGTAGAATGGTAGTTGGTTCCCAAGTGGCATCTGTTGGAGTTGTATCTTTCCACTAGACTAGCACTTCCTTGATGATTCTTTGACGTAGGCGACGCTCACGCTGGTCCAAAAATACTTCTAGTTGTAGCCAAATGGATCCTTCTTCAGCTAACTTTAGAAGGTTGGTTTGAATTTGGCACCTAGTTCCAATCACCTTCTTTAATCATGGAACACGAAAAATAGGATGTATCTTCGAATGAATGGGCAGAGCTAACTAATAGGAAACTTGTCCCGCACACTTGAGAAATGTATAAGGACCACAAAATTTGGGCACTAGCTTCTGACAATGCCCAGCCTTGAGGGAAGTTTGCTTGTATGGTTGCAATTGCAGAAACACTTGATCTCCTTCTACAAATTGGCGTTCAGAGCGACCTTGATCTACTTGTTGCTTCATGTGATTTTGTGCCATGACCAAGTTCTCTTTGAGGGTATGGAGAATATCCTCTCGAACTATAAGTGTTTGGTCAACCACCTGGACCTTCAAGGTACTCGGTAAGTAAAAGAGAAATGAAGGTGGCTTCTGTCCATATAGCACTTCAAAAGGAGTCATGTGTGTAGCTGTATGGTAGGAAGTGTTGTACCACCATTCAGCTAGGGGTAACCATTGAGCCCATTGATTTTTCCTTTCAGAGGAAAAACACCTCATATATGTTTCCAAACACTTGTTGACAACTTCCGTTTAACCATTAGTCTGGGGATGATAAGCTATGCTAAGATGAAATTGGCTTCCTTGTAGCTTGAACATTTCTTGCCAAAAATTGCTTGTGAAAGTTAGGTCATGATCAGAAACAATAGAGTGTGGCATGCCATGAAGATTGAAGACCTAGTCAATGAAAATTTGAGCCACCGTGGATGCAGTAAATGGGTGTTGAAGAGAGAAGAAATGAGCATACTTGGAAAGGTGATCCACAACCACCATTATGATTGATTTATTTCCTGATTTGGGTAAGCCAGTAATAAATTCCATAGAGATATCCTTCTAAATACCAGGTGGAATCGGAAGCAGTTGTAGTGTGCCCAGAGATTTGACTGTTTCTCCCTTGTTGCATTGACACGCATTACATTCAACGACAAAATTATGGATGTCTTATTTCATACCATCCCATAAAAATGAACGTTTGACCCTGTCATAGGTTTTGGTGAACCCGGAGTGCCCCACTGTGGGTGTAGCATGAAGCTCAGAAAGTACTGTGGATTTAAGCTTTGATTGTTTACTTAAAAAAAAACGGCCTCTGTATCAAAGCTCATCCTAGATCCAAGAGTACCCTGGGGGAGTTGGAGCATTGGTCTGCAATTGTTGGATTAGATGCGAACTTTTGGGATCTTGTAGCCATTCCTGGCAAACATCTTGGAGCCATTCTGGTACAGTGAAGGAAAGAGAAAAAAGGGATCCTTCTTCTTCATATTGTTGGGACAGTGCATCCACCACCACATTGTCTTTTCCTTTCTTGTAAATGATCTCATAATCATATCCAAAGAGCTTAGTCACCCATTTTTGTTTCTCTGGGAAGGAAATGTGTTGCTCCAGAAAGTACTTGAGGCTTTGATGGTTTGTCTTAATTTGGAAACGTTTCCCCAAGAGATAAGGGCACCACAGATCAACGACATGCAGAATAGCCAACATTTCCTTTTCATAGATGGGTTTGCCCAGATTCCTTTCAGATAGTTGCTTGTTGGTGAAGGCCAAAGGTCGACCCTCTTGCATAAGGACAACACCGATTCCTTTCCTTGAGGCATCACATTCCAACACAAAGGTCTTTGTGAAACCAGGAAATGCCAGAGCTGGAGTGGTGCACATGGCCATCTTCAAGGTTTGGAAAGCTTGAGCAGTGGCTGGAGTCCAAGTTAAAGAGTTCTTTTTGAGGAGAGCAGTGAGAGCTGCAATCTTTCCATAATTCTTAACAAACTTGCGATAATAGCATGTTAAGCCCAAAAATCCATGCAAGATTTTGAGAGTCTTTGGGTGCGGCCAGTCTTGCATAGATTCAATCTTTTTCAGATCCACCCTGATGCCATCCTTGCCAACCAGATGACCCAATTATTCTACTTTTGAGGCACCAAAATCACATTTAGACTGTTTCAGGAAAAGTTGGTGTTGAGAGAGTAGATGGAGAACTCGATCCACATGAGTAAGATGGTCTATCCAGGTTTTTCTATAGATGAGGATATCATCAAAGAAAACTAAGACAAAAGGATGGAGAAAGGGACGAAAGACATGATTCATGAGGCTTTGGAAGGTGGAGGGGGCATTACACAAGCAAAAGGGAATGACCAAAAACTCATAGTGGCCCTCATGAGTTTGAAAGGCTGTCTTGGGAATGTCTGCCTCTTTCATATGTATCCAGTGATATCCCGAGCGAAGATCAAGTTTAGTAAAGAATTGGGCACCACTCAATTCATCCAGGAGGTCATCAATGACATAAATGGGAAATTTGTCTTTAATGGTCAGTTTGTTGAGGGAACAAAAGTCAGTAACAATTCTCCAAGAACCTTCTTTCTTTAGGACCATGACTATAGGAGAAGAGTAAGGGATTTTAATTGGGTGGATAATGCTTGCATTAAGGAGTTCCTGAACCATTTTCTCAATTTCATTTTTTTGTGAAAAGGGGTGGCGATACGGACGGATATTGGGAGGAAGGCTTCCGGGTACAAGAGGAATGGAATGATCATGAACACCATGGGAAGGAGGGAGTCCTTGGGGAGTGGAAAATACCATTTGATGTTTAGAAATGAGGGCTTGGAGGTCTTATGGCATCGGGGGTGTCTTTGTTTCTTGTATGGCATGGAGTTGGACAATGACACCATAATGACCTTTTTTGAGAAGCTTTTCCATGTGATGGGAACTAATGACCTCGGGTGAACTAGCAGTGATGCCTTGGAATTTATATTGGTGGCCTTCCTGGTTGAATTTCATGGTTAATTCCTTAAAATCCATGAGAATGGGACCCAAATTCCTTAGCCAGTCTTCACCCAACACAATGTCACAACCGCCCATGTCTATAACAAACATATGGGATTTTAAGTGGTAGTCACAGATTTGGAGACGCATATTTTCACAACGCCCTCTACATTTCATGGAACCACCATTGGCAATCATGATTTGGAAATTGTTAACGGCATGGATGTAGCAATGAGTTTTTTGGGCAATGTGGCGATGAATAAAATTATGTGTGCTTCCACTATCAACCACAATGATGACCTTTTGATGCTTGATGTAACTGATTAAAATAAGGGTTTGGTCGGCCGAGAAGCCAGTGAGAGAATTAAGGGAAATGATCGGTTCCACTTTTGGAGGTTCTGAGGGAGGGTTATGTCAATAATTTCAGGTGACTCAGACACAAGGGGAGTTTCAACATCCTCTTCTAAAATATCCTCAAAGATGGCCATAAAAATCTTTTGTTCCTAACACTTGTGGCTCGGGAAATATTTGTCATCACAATTATACCAAAGGCCTTTGAGTTGGCGGTCATCCATTTCAGCCCTGGTCATTTTTTGGATCTTTAATGGGGCGGAGGGAGTAGTGGGATTTATGGGTTTAGGGCAAGGGATAAAGGAGGGTTTAAGGTTTTGAGAGGATACAACATGTTATGCTTCTTTAACTTTTTTAGTATCCTCCACCCAACTCAAAGGTCGAGCCATGAGGAAATGGTCTCGAATCTCATCCTTGAGGCCACTGATAAAACACTCTCGAAAGAAAGCATCATTCATGCCCTCTATTCGAAAAGCTAGGCGCTCAAAGGTAGCTATGAAGTCTTCTACTGTTCCTGATTGTTTCAACTTTGTCAAATGGCACAAATGGTTGGTGTTAGTGTCAAAGTGTTCATAAATATCCGTCACAAATTGGGTCCAATCAATATACCCTTGACGAGAAGTTTTTCTCCATTGCCACCATTGCCAACGTTCACGATCTAGATGGAGAACACCATACCAGAGTTTGGCCAAGTCATATGTAATGCCATATAAAGAGAAATAATGTTCCATTTGGGTTACCCAACCAGTGGGGTTCGAGCCATCAAATTTGGTCACATCCACCTATGGAAGGCATAGGTCATGTTGAAAGTGATGGTGTTGAAAGGTATGGGAATGGGAGGAATGTTCACCTTCAGTCTTTGGAGGTGCGTCAGAGAAAGGGTCATCTGTAGGGATCCTCAGTTTGGTGTAGAGTGATACAAAGACAGATTCAAGTTGGGTGGTCAGTTCTTGTTTGACTTCCTCCATTGAGGACTGGATGGTTGTATTGATGGATTTATCGATGGAGGCAACAGTGGCACTGAGTTGTTTCACTTCTTTTTGGGTCTCGAGGAAACCAGATTGCAAGGTGTTGAAGCGAGCTTCTGGGTCATGGCTATAGGTATGGGCCATGAGGATGGGTGAACTGAAAAGGGGTGGGCGAGGTAAAAAATTTTGCTGAAAAATGATATGGATGAATGTGAGAAAGGTGAAGAGATGGATCCAATGGAATAGGTCTCAAATAATGGTGAAAAAAATTCTAGACTTGGTTTTGTTTTGTTTTTTTTTTACACTGGCGGAGTTATACTCTGGTCTGATGAATACTGCAGCGATAAAATCCCCAAATGCTTAACAAGTAAGAAAATTTTAGTGATTTGGAAACCTGAACATAGTTGCGTGGCAACATATCTTGTATGTTTTAATTTGTTTATGTTTCTGTCCCCCAAGGGTTAGGTATTCAAGGTTTCTATAGACAAGGGTTTGCCCTGTGCTATAGCTCTTTGATATACGTGCAGGGTCCAACAATAGTACTCAGCTCAATATCTCAGGGCACTAACTAAGGAGGATAGACCATACCCTTAGCCGTACTACCCGACTACCCAAGTACTAGAGAGTATCTTCCCGAGTGTTGTTCTCGGTGGCACTATACCAATCAGGTGGCCGATCGGTTTATCTAAAGAGGGCTTCATGAAATCTAGGCCGATTTCGTACACAAGTTTTGTCTGATGCACTACCACTCAAAGGAGTACCAATAGGGATTACAAGGATGGCCAACATATGTTCTCTTAATAACCACTTGTATTTCCTACATGTATGAATCCCTCAACCACGGGTTTATGCGCATAACGACAGATCTATGTGGCTTAAAGACGTTAGAATACATCTCTATCCTGGAAAAAAAAATTCCCACAATTTCTGCCAAGGAAAGTGATCTGATACCACTTGTAATATACCAAATATAAAAAGTATGCAGAACAGAAATAAAATGCTAGAAATGGCAGGATAACAGTAATATGACCAGCATAATCTCCACAATAACACATAAATGATATAAGAACATCAACAGAAATAACACTTGGATTCAGAAAGCAACGTTCACGGGCCTCTTCGAGGGGGAAACCTCCAGTTGAGCAACACTCTATTACAATAATATCCAAGCTAGGGTTTTCATACCCTCGACCCTTATTTATACTAAATATGTGTATCTAGAGAAGCATCTAGAGGAAGATCCTTCTAGAAGCGGTATATTCTATTAGGTCTTCTTACATCTTCCTTATTCTATTTTATTGAAAGGCCTTATTAATATTGACCTTTATTACATCTGAATATATTTCTCTACCTATGTGCGGGTTAGGACCCTAACAAAAAGATTCCTCAAGTCCTCCTCATCCATCCCTTTCATAAAGCTCTCAAAATCATAGGTTTGATATTCTAAATATTTCTCCCAAGACCATAGGTTTGATACCTCAAATCTCCACCCCCTTCTCCATGGAAATCCCTCATTATATAGTATTAGGAGGCTTAACCACCATGGAGAGGATCACTCATAAGATCCACTAAAAAGGGATCTAAAATATCTTTAGGGAGAAAATATTTCTTAAGGATTTTAGGGAGGAAATATCTCTCAAGTATTTTAAGGACGAAATATTTCATCCATCCATGAGATCCTCCACCTTCCCTAAAAAATAGGAAACCAAATGTGAAGTGGATTCTCACACTTAATTAATTTACTTTTCATGAATATTAATAATAATTCATGTGTACTTGGTATTTTTTCCTTCATGTAATATATCCCTCCTCCACATTGACTAGGGATTGTGACATAGGTTATTCCATGGTGTCGAGGTGTATGAGTCACTTATATGAGATTTACTACACATAGGGCGAGGTACCTAGGTGTGTGAATCTCATGTGTAACAACATTCCCCCTAAACTGTAAGGTCATAAGAGAGAATGATGGCCAAAACACTTTACAAATCTTTACAAATCCCCCTGTCCACTGGGGGATTTTCCCATAACAGAAATTGGCAAATCTAAACCCCTATATGAAGACCGAAAAGTGCAAATGGACACTAAAATTCCTTTGAATATAACTAACTAATTATAAAGATAAGGAGAAGGAATAAAGTGTGATGCACCTTATTCTGATGTTTGTCCTCACCACTCCAACTTGAGCTTGATCTCCAAGCTCCTTATCATTGTTTGACACCAACAATGCAATGGATAGCAAGACAAAGAACTCCTACTCTACTCTATAATATTAATCCAATCAAATCCATATATAAGAAAACCATATGTAAATAGACATAGGTTAGAAGGAAATAGGCCAAGCAATATATTAAAGAGAACTCTTAAATAAATACTTACAGAATGTAGATGTAGTTGCAAAAGCTTCTCCAAGTCCTCCTCGTCCATCGCTTGCACAAAGCTCCCAAAATCATAGTTTTGATATCCTAAATATTTCTCCCAAGACCATAGGTTTGATACCTCAAATATCCACCCCCTTCTCCATGGATATCCCTCATTGTATAGGATTAGGAGGCTTAACCACCATGGAGAGGATCACTCATCAGATACACTAAAAAGGGATCTAAATGATATTTAGGGAGAAAATATCTCTTAAGGATTTTAGGGAGGAAATATCTCTCAAGGACATTAAGGAGGAAATATTTCACCCATCCATGATGTTGGTCCTAAGGTCTACACCTGACTGCTAAAGGGAAAATCTAGGCCACCTATCAGTTTGGAATAATTATTCTTTAATGCGTTAGTTTTGTTGGTAAGCTTAAGGACATGTTTTCAAAGATGGTACTTTGGTAGGGCAGGACACATAGTGTAAAAGTAGGTTCTCATTTTCTAATGGTATGGGTATTAAATGAAAATTGATGGTATGAAAAGACACACACAAACAACAACAACAAGCAATGAAATGAACCACTTGTTGCACAGAAACTAAGGATTAAGATAATATCTCAAGACCTAGACAAATATCTAGATGCAAATCATTCAACAGGTTGCAAAATAGTGGATATTTCACTGAACAATAGTTGTATAACAGGTTGCATAACCAAAAAAAGATAAATTAAAAGAATAGTTGAAAGAATAAGGAAATGTACATTGCATACATCACAAAATCTGCATTCAAGATAAGAATCAACACATAAATATTTGAGTAAGAAACACAATTGTCATCAACATATATTCACTAGGTAGAAAATTTATAGTTAACTAAGTAGGTCCAATCCTTGTCCTACTTCTACTTTCCATATGAAAACTCCCAACCCCTAAAACATACAAAGACTGCATATTTAACAGAGTTGCAAAGGTTCACGTCCATCTGGGACTGAGACCTAACTTCAGATAACAAATTGAAGAACAAATCATTAACTTAAATAAAAAATTGCATGGAGTACAACAATGTGCGCTTCACACTAGACTTATAAAAAAGAGTGGTTCTTATCACACACAGAATACGACTTATTAATTCAACCTAAAGAATTATGGAAGTGAACAACTGAAACTACTATTGTCTCTAAGAGTGAACTAATGCATGTGTTGGGTGAACTGTAATTGGCAGAAAAATTAGGAGTGACAGGATAGGGTTCCATGTCGAGTAATGGAATGCATGCGAGCTATTTGAGGCCCTTGGAGGATAACTAGTTATCCATGCATGTATTTTCATTATATGATCAAGGAAGATGTAGTATTATGAAGTGTTCTAGAACTAATGATCCTCGACTTGGGATGATCTCCATGCTCTCTGTCTGTAACAGATATTTCGACGGCTAAGTGCATTCCATTTTGACCCATCAACTACCATTTGTGCCTAGAAAACTTCACTTTTTTCAACCAATGGGTCATTGGGGAAGACATTATTGGTTGCGATCAGGAGGATGTGGAGGCAATTGACTAATAGGGGATGACATGAGCGGATTTGTATTACATGGAGGTGAGTGGAGGTGACGTGGTGACTTGATGTCATATAAGCACATGATTTTAGGAATTTTCGAGGGTGGTTTGGGTCCACACTACTTTTAGGCCCGAAATCCCCTCTAAGCTGCCACATAGCTCCCCCACAACACCATGGTTTAGATTTCATCCCACTCAAGGAATTTAATGCCTAATCATGTTGAGGTGTCCAAATGAACCATGGGCGTTGATATGGTCGCGATATGTGATATGGGTAGAAGGTTGATAGGTGGCGAGTGGTGAGAGGAGGATTATATGTGGAAATGTGGATGGTATCAGGGATTGGAAGATAGGTGCAATGTAATGGAAAGCGAGAGATATATGCCGGAGGTGATGGGAGTGTGAGTGGAGGACAAATGTCATGTAGTGATAGGGGTGGTAGTAGTGAGTGGAGGACAGATGGTGCATGGTGAGAGGGGTGGTATCGGGAGGCAATCCGACCAGATTTCAAAGGTGGGGTAGGCAGTAAGTAGTTTGGAGAGGGGGGGTCTGAAATCCTGAGGAGACGTCGCATTAGGTAGGGCTCACAATGGGGAAACCACTTTTTCAGACCCCCCTTACTATTAAAGGTAGAAAGTTAAGGGCGGGGCCAAAATCATGAGGAGACACCACATTAGGTAGGGCTCGCGGTGGGGAAACCACTTTTCCGGACCCNNGGGGGGTGGGGGGGGGGGGTCTGAAATCGTGTGAGGACCATTGATATGGAGGATGGGGGTTTTTCTTATAGGGATTAGCGCGGGAGTTAGGAACTCCATGAAAAAAAGTCTTTTCTTCACGTTATGGAACCTCGAATGCCATGGAAACCGTCGATCTTGCATTAACACCATATCTTCACCGTCAATCATGTTAGTTTGATGTTTGTGTGTATTTTGAGTCTGACATGGTCTACTCTGATTGGATTCTATCTTATGCACAATCTTACTGAGCTTTCAATGGATTTTTCGAACATGGATATCTCCTACGCACACACAAAAGACTCAATGGACTTGCTCTATGCTTCGTTAGTGGAAAATATGATGATGAGTATTCCAAACTCAAACCATAACATGTGACCTATTTCAAGAAAACAAAATGATGGTGAAAATATGCAAAGACAGACAGGGGTCATGAAAAATAAAAAATGGGGAATGGGATAAGAAAGCAACAATAAAGATTGACATTGATGGATGGATAGGGTGAGAAATAGAAGAGGGCAGGGGTGCAGACCTAGGTAACAACATTGGCTCCAACTGGGGATAGATCGTCCTTGTGAGGTGCTGCGAAATGTACATCAGTGCCTTAGTATTAAAAAACTTCTCTTACCTTCCATTACTTACCTCTTTTTTGTATGCTAGCCCTGTGTTATCTGCTATTGTACCTCATCCATGCATTTTATTGAATTAAAAATTGAAACTACACCCCAGTGCCTTTGTTGGTCTATGGAGTCTTTATTCGCAGACAACTACTTGATCAAAAATAAAAGGAAAACATATATGGTATAAGAGGTACCTGCCTCATCCTTAAATAAAATAGTGTTTCAGGAAGCACCCATTTACTGGGCCTCCAAAGATATCTAGATCACTTAGGTTGTGCAAGATAAATGTATTATTGTCCAGAACTTAAGCCACCTTAAAGGGGCCAAACCATAGGTTGTCAAATTTACCATGCTTGGACTTGTCATCCCTTCTAGGATCCCACCTTAATACTAGGTTTTCTTGGTTTTCTTGTCAAAAATTGACTTGATATTGTTTTGATATGATTCTGTCCTATGCTCCAATGCTTCTCTTCTAAAATTTGGAAGATTCTCCTTTGGATGTCATTGGGCTCTTCAATCTCTTCCTGTAAGAATTTTAGGATTGGTATACCAAGATGAGTGGGAAAAACAACGTCTATGCCATAAACAAGATGAAATGGTGAGGTTCCCAAAGACTTCTTGGTGCTGATTATGTCATCCCATAAAGCATACTTGAGTTTAGAGTCCCAGGATTTCTTGTTTTCAGTCAACAACGTTTTAATGATCCTGATGAGAGTCTTGTTTGATTATTCTTTCAGGCCATTTCCCTGAGGATAATAGGGTGTGGAATGTGTCAAGTAAACGTTATGACTACCACAAAAGTCAATCATGGATTTGGACTTGAATGCTTGGGCATTGTCTATTACAAGCTTGTTGGGGAAACCAAATTTGGAAAAGATATTAGTTTCCATGAAATTGATGATCACTTTTTCAGCGGCATTCCTGGTGGGCACAACCTCAATCCACTTGGTGAAGTAATAGGTGGCAGTGAGGATCCACTTTTGTTGTCCACTGGAGGGTGGATTTATCTCTCCTATGAAGTCTAACCCCCATTTCTGAAATGGATCACTGGTAGTGATAAGTTTTAGGGGTAATGATAGTAACTTCTGTTTTCCTGCAAATATTTGACACTCAGTGTAGGCCCTAACAATAGAAAATACATTAGAGAAAAGGGTGGGCCAGTAGTACCCTTCCCTTAGGATTTTGAGAGTTGTGGCCTTCCAATGTTGGTTCCCTCCCTACACTCCTCTATTCATTTCTGCTGTGACTTGTTTGGATTCATTTTCATCAAGGCATTTTAATAGGATGCCAACAGGATCCCTCAAATACAAGCTCTAGTTTTAAATGCAGAATTTGATAGCCTTCAACTTGAGAGACCTGGCCTTTTTATTCTTCACATCTGGTGGACATTCGAAATGTTGGAAAAACTAAATGATAATTTTATACCAAGGTGAAGAGGAGTAGTTTTCAAATACCTATAAGTTGTCCCATCCAGGCTGTCTGATGAGTGCATCTAATTGGGTGAAGATTTGGTGCAATTCTAGCACCTTACAATTTGATTCTGATAGAAATTTTTCTAGTCCTTTCCCCTTGATCAGCTTGGTGGGATTTATGTGCAATTCATACTCCAACAGTTTGACAATCCATTTTCCCCTTTTTCCCTCACTGTTTGGCTGAACCAGAATCTCTTTGACACTACTTCTAGGAGAAAAGGTTGTTATGCTAGATTGTAGCACATAAACCCTGAAGGATTTGAGTGCTTTGACCAGTGCATAGGCCTGCTTCTCTATTTTATCATACTTCAGCTCAACATCTTGGAGGGATCTATTGAAAAAGGCTATTGGATGCTCATGCCTTTCTTCATTTTTCTACAGCAGTACATCAACAATGGTTTCCTCTGAAGCAAAGGAGAAGATGAAGAAATATTTGATGTAGTTGGGGCTGGCTAATATAGGGGATTCAACTAAAGCCTACTTGATCCTTTTGAATTCTGATTTTTCCTCTAGTGACCATTTTATCACATCATCTTTCTTCAACTTGTTAGTAATAGGCTTCAAAATTTCAGCAAAATTTGGCACAAAACATCTAAGGAAGTTTATCTTACCAATAAAAGATTGGACAACCTTTTTATTTCTGGGGATCTTAATCTCTTGAATGGCACAAACCCTATTTGGATCAATTTGTATAACTCTTTCTAATATGATGTGGCCCGGGATATTTACTTATGGCATGGAAAAGTGAGACTTCCTAGGATTTAGGGATATTCCATACCTCCTGCATTTCTTAGAAACCTACTCCAAATGATGCAAATGTTTCTCATCCAACTTGGAGAAAATGGTTATGTCATCCAAGTAAATGACCATAAATCTGTCTTTCCCCCCAAAGAAAACTATGTCCATGGCCCTTTGAAAAGTGGCCCCTGCATTCATCAACACAAAGTGCATCTTGTCATACATGAATGTTCCCCATGGGGTGGTGAATGTTGTTTTTTTCTTTATCCTCTTCACAAACTGCTATCTGGTTATAACCAAAGTATCCATCTAACAAGGGAATTATTTTTTCACCTACCACCCTTTGTAAAATATGGTCCATCTTTGGGAAAGGGTAATTTTCCTTCAGAGAACACTTGTTGATATTTCTAAAATCAACGCACAAGCATATCTCCCCATTTTTCTTCCTTATAGGTACTAGGTTGGCCACCAAGTTTGAGTACCTCAATGGTACAATAATCTTGGCAACCAATATTATTTTCATCTCTTTCTCAATTATGGACATTAACATGGGATTAAATTTCTGAATCGTCTCTCTGAATGGCTTGTTGCCAACCTTTAGAGGGATCTTATGTTGGATGATGTCAGTGTCAAATGTATTCAGATATTTATAGGACCATGCAAAAATATCAGCAAACGTTTTTATGAGATTGACATACTTGCCCTTTTGTTCTGCAACTATTGCTTTGGATAGCTTGATGATCTTGGGATTCTCAGTGGTCCCAATATTGCAATCTATTATCTCTTATTCTTGATTCTTCATGGAAACTCCTTTGTAAACATCATTACTATCATACAAACTTTCCAATGGCACTAGTCCTCTTGGAATGTGATTGGTTTTCAGCTCCACAATATCATGACCAACTATTGTCTTCAGCAGATGAGATGCTTGTTGATCTTCTAATTCCTCATTTTAACCTTGTTGAATTTCTTGATCAATTGAGATATTGGAGAATTCATCATTGGTGTGTAGAAATATTTGCAGCTCTAGATCATCACTAAAGACTTTCTAGTGATTTATGTTGTCTGGTATGGAGGTTCTATGTCTGATTTCTACCTGATATTTAATATTTGTTCCAATGGGAGGCCTGAAAGTGATGGAAGCTAAGGCCAGAGAATCTCCCTTCTGATTTTGTTCTCTAGGAATGAAAGGAAAATTAAATGCTAGAAATAAATTATCGATCAAATCCCATACCTCGTTCTTATATTTATTGAGCCTCAATTGCTTAGCTTGATATATGTTCCTCGCTTGATTGATGATCAACTCAGAATCACCAAAAACTGCTAGAATGTCAATGGCCATGTCTTTGGCAGCCCTCAATCCTAGTACCAGAGCTTCATATTCATCTATATTATTTGTAGTTTCAAATTCCATCTTATAAGAAAGTGTGATTACCTCTTCTATAGGGGAAATGAGGAGTATACCTACACCATATCCTTCCTTTCATGAAGATTCATCGAAATACATCTTCCATACTTTGTTTTGTTGACCTATCAGTGGCCGATATCTGCATTTGCTAACTGATATTTCAGGTTCGTCTCATTTAAATGAAATACATATGAGCCAATATCATCCTCAACAACATAAATTGGGTGACTGCTTGGGTTTTGATGGTCACTGACAATGTGGGCTAATATTACCTCTCTGTATAGCCTTCTATGTTATCCTCCAAACACTTGGATGGTGGCATAAGTGAGGTCCATTTGCAATGATCCCCCAACCTTCTTATCCCAGGTTTTGGATAAGAGAATACCAAACTTTGGGGGAATTTCAGCCACCACAATGTCCATCACTACACTCTTCATGGGTAATTGTGCCAAAGAAACCACCATATCCATTATCATTCCGAGACATTTTACTTTCTTAGAATCAAAGGAGTATAGGTCTTGGTAAGGTTTGGTGATCTCCAGGCCTAGCTCTTCCATAAAAACTTTGGGCATGACATTGTGAGAGGATCCTGAGTCCATAAGATAGTTGTGCAGGATCTTATCATGAACATTCAAAGATATATAAAATGGATGAGAAGCATCAAATCCATCCTCAATGTGTGGACCCACAGTAATGGTTGGGTTTTCATCTTGCAAACTTATTGCATCAGAGGATACACTAGGAGAAGTTGGTTGTAGAACTTTCATGATAGACTTTTTGAAAGTTTCATTATTCATCAATTATGTCAAAGGAATAGGGATCTTGATCTTGCTAAAGTCATGTTCTAGGCTGAAAGAGGCTGGTGGCCTATCAACTTCCTTTATTTCAGGGGCTTCATGTTTAGATGAGGGAGGTGGCTGAGTTTTAGATGACATACATTTACTTGGGTTTGTATTAGGAGGGACTTCAACTTGCTTGTTTTTATCAAAGGTAGTGGCTTTTGGAGCCCCTGCTCTCATCCTCAAATCATATTTCTTTTGGGGTTGGCCTTGAATAACTCCATGTTCCCCTATCTGATTGTCAAACTAATTTCATAGTTGTACTACCTCATCTTGTTGCTGTGTTAAATGGATGGTATGGTAATCTATTTCATTGAAAAGCATAGAATTATCATTCACAACATCATTGTTTGCATCCATCTCCTCAATCTGATTGTTTTGAAAAGGAGGCACTACCCTTTGATCATCATAATTTCTCCTTTCTCTCTGCATTATTTGAGGGGCATCATTAGGCCTTCTAAACTGATTTTGATTTCTATTACTAGCCCCTTGAAAAGATTTGTTTGGATGTTTATATTCCCACTTCATCTTAGCTATTTCAGAATTCAGATCCTTCAAATTTTTGGTCATTTCATCAAGTTTTGGATCAGATGTGGATGAGTTAGAGGAGGCATGTGAATCCTCTTTTTTTTTTTCTTATCTTTATCAGATATGGTCTTTAATTTGTTTGACGACAAATATTATATTCAACCTTAATGAATTCTTCCTGCATGGACAATAGTGTGGTTGATATTCTCTCTCTCAGTAGGAGGTAGAATTCTTCATCAAATGCATTGGCATAAGTGATCTTGGCAGAGGATTCAATTGGTTTGATCTCATATAGGATTCTACCATACATCTTATTGAATATTTTGGTGAAATATAAAATAGATTCACCATTATTTCTCTTTAGGGCACCAAAATCGGTGATGTAGTAGAGGTAATATCTCTTATCTTCCCATTTATTTATGAAAGTTTCATCGATCACCTCAATATCTGCAATGGGGGATGGAGGAAGACCCCTGAACCACTTTCAGACTTCCCCATATAGACTCTGTACAAAAAACCTCATCCACATATCTGCATAATCAATGTTAAAGTTGTCTGCAAAGCTATAGAAGGATACCAGATGTTCCTCAGTAGTTACATCACCTTCCCCATTATATATTGGTAAATATTTCATGTAGTTTGTGGTTGGGAGGGCATGTAAGCCTACATGAATAACTACAGGTGCATATCTAGTAGCAATTATGACATCCATCCTGCTAACGGCCATGGATTGAATAATACGAATCTAAATGTTTATGGGAGATACATGGGTGGATAAAGGACTGGATGTTGAAGTGGAATTGAGAGTTGGATATTTCTGAGCTTCTTTGGAATTATGATTCTCAGGGCTAGCAAATTCAAGTTTCTTGTGATGATGATTAGACGTATTCTCTTGGTGTGCAATTTTACCCTTGAGGGGGGAAGTATCTCTCTGAGCTACAATGGATTTTCTTATTTGTCTTTCTAGCTTAGAGACTATTGTATCCTTCTAGGGGTTATATTGAGCCTTCCTAGATTTGTTTTCTTCAGCTTTGGATCTATTAAATCCTTTTTTTGGAACCAATATTTCTTCTTTAGATTTCACTCGGTGGAGTCGCCAAGTGAAATATGGTAGTCTATTTATGTCTGAACTTTGTTAACCATCAAAGGTCGGAGCAAATCAATGTCATTTTCCTAGGGAAAGATATTTGATTACTATGTTCCCCAACAACGCTGCCATAAGATGTTGGTCCTAAGGTCTGCACCTGACTGCTAAACGGAAAAGCTAGGCCACCTATCAGTTTGGAACGATTATTCTTTAATATGTCAGTTTTTTTGGTAAGCTTAAGGATAGGTCTTCAAATATGGTACTCTGGTAGGGTAGGACACACAGTGTAAAATTAGGTTCTCCTTTGCTAATGGTATGGGTATTAAATGAAAATTGAGGGTATGAAAAAACACACACAGGCATCAACAACAAGCAATTCAATGAACCAATTGTTGCGCGGAAACTAAGACTCGAGATAATATATCAAGACCTAGACAAATATCTAGATGCAAATCATTCAACAGGTTGCAAAATAGTGGATCTTTCACTGAAGAATAGTTGTATAACAGGTTGTATAAACAACAAAAGATAAAATAAAACAATTTTTGAAATAATAAGGAAATATACATTGCACACATCACAAAATCTACATTCAAGATAAGAATCAACACATAAATATTTGACTAAGAAACACAACTCTCATCAACATATATTCACTAGGTATAAAACTTTGCAGTTAACTAAGAAGGTCTAATCCTTCTTTTGCTTCTACTTTTCTTTCGAAAACTCCCATCCCCTAAAATATACAAAGACTGCATATTTAATAGAGTTGCAAAGGTTCTCATCCATATGGGACTAGGACCTAAATATGGATAACTAATCGTAGAACAAACCATTAACATAACTAAAACATTGCATGGATTACAACAATGTGTGCTTCACACTGGACTTAATAAAAAATAGTGGTTCTTATCACACACAAAAGACCACTTATTAATTCAACCTAAATAATTTTGGAACTAAACAACTGAAACTGCTACTATCTCTGAGACTGAATTGATTCATGCACTGGATGAACTATAATTGGCAGAAAAATTAGGAGTGACAGAACATGATTTTGTGTTGGCTAACGACATGCCTACGAGCTATTTGCAGCCTCTGGAGGATAACTGGTTGTCTATGCATATATTTTCATTATATGCTCAAGGGAGAGGTAGTCTTCTGAAGTGTTCGGGAACTAATGATCCTTGACCTGGGATGATCTGCATGCTCTTTGTATGTAACAAAGCTTTTGGCGGCTAAGCGCATTCCATTTTGACCCATCATCTTCCATCTGTGCCTGAACAACTTCATTGTTGTCAACCAATGGGTCATTGGGGAAGACGTGATTGGTTGCGAGCAAGAGGATGTGGAGGAAATTGACCAATAGGGGATGACATGAGAGGATTTGTATTATGTGGAGGTGAGTGGAGGTGATGTGGTGACCTGACGTCATATAAGCACGTGATTTTGAGAGTTTCCGAGGGTGGTTTGGGTCCACACCGCTTTTGGGCCCAAAATCCCCTCTAAGATGCCACGTAGCTCCCCCATGACACCATGGTTTAGATTTAATCCCACTCGAGGAATTTAACGCTCGAGCATGTTGCAGTGTCTAAATTAATCATGGTCATCGATATGGTCATGATATGTGATCTTGGAGGAAGTTTGATCACTGGTGTGTGGTGAGAGGAGGATTAAATGTGAAAAGGTGGATGGTATCGAGTGTTGGAAGACATGTGAAATGTAATGAAAGGAGAGAGAGATACACGGGAGGTGACGAGAGTGGGAGTGGAGGAAATGTGTCATGTAGTGACAGGAGTGGTAGTAGTGAGTGGAGGACAAATGGCGTGCGGTGAGAGGGGTGATATCGGAAGGAAATATGATAGGAATTCAAAGGGGGCAGTAGGCGGTAAGTAGTTTTGAGAGGGGGGGTCTGAAATCCCGAGGAGACACCACATTAGGTAGGGCCCGCGATTGGGAAACCACTTTTTCAGACCCCCCCCCTCCTTACCGTTAAAGGTAGAAAGGTCAAGGGGGTCTGAAATTGTGAGGAGACGCCACGATAGGTAGGGCCCACGGTGGGGAAACCACTTTTCCGAACCCCCCTCTTACAGTTAAAGGTAGAAAGGTTGGGGGGGTCTGAAATCTTATGAGGACCATTGATATTGAGGATTGGGGTGTCATCGATAGGGATTAGCACGGGATTTAGGCACTCCAGGACAAAAAGTATTTTCTCCGCATTATGGAACCCCAAATGCTACGGGAACCATCGATCTTGCATTAACGCTGGATCTTCACCGTCGATCATGTGAGATTGATGTTTGCATGTATTTTGAATCTAACATGGTATTCTCTTATTGGCTACTAGATTCTGTAGAATCTTACTAAGATTTCAATGGATTTGTGGAACATGGATATCTCTTGTGCACACACAAAAGACTCGATGGACATGCTCTATGCTTCGTTAGTAGAAAATATGATGACGAGTATTCCAAACTCAAACCAGAACATGTGACCTCTTTCAAGAAAACAAAACGATGGTGCAAATATGCAAAGATAGACAGGGGTCATGAAAAATAAAAAATGGGGAATGGGCTAAGCAAGCAACAATAAATCTCAACATTGATGGATGGATAGGGTGAGAGATAGAAGAGGGAAGGGGTGCATACCTAGGTAACAACACATGATATCCTCCACCTTCCCTAAAATATAAGAAACCAAATATGAGGTCGATTCTCACACTTAATTAATTTATTTTTCATGAATATTAATAATAATTCATGTGTACTTGGTATGTTGTCCTTCATGTAATATCCCTCCACATTGAGTAGGGATTGTGACATAGGTTATTCCATGGTGTCGAGGTGTATGAGACACTTATATGACACTTACGACACATAGGGTGAGATACCTAGTGTTAACTCCCAAAATGAAACCGTTCTTTCGGTTGATTTTTGTAGTGGATATCATGGCTATTGGTAGCATCCTCAAGTTACTTTCGAGTTTTTATAGCTAAGAAAATTTTAGATTTTGGTTTGTTTTAGAAAATAATTTGGACCGTAAAGTCTTCTTTTCAAAATTGTCATTTTTTACTTTCCACAGCTAACGTGTGTCCAAAAGTTCATTGTGCGCTGTGGAAAGTGTCCACTTTCAACAGCTAAGGAGCTCTTTTCATCAGTCGATGTGTTGTTGAAAGTGACGAATCTCAAAAGGTCTGACAATTAGTTCGTGGGTGGCGCGCTGTGGAAAGTACATGCTTTCCACAGCTAAGGAGCGGTTTCAATTAATATGGCGCGCTGTTGAAAGTACACACTTTCCACAGCTAAGGAGTGTTTTTTAACTAATGGTGCGCTGTTGAAAGTGCATACTTTCCGTAGATAACAGGGATTTTTCACAGAGTCACGCGCTAGTGAAAGTGGCAAGCGAGCAGTTGACAGAGGCGTCTTCCATGGGTCGTTGCTCAACAAAGAGGGAATCACGTGCGTGATATCCACGTATAACAGTAATGATGATATGATCACCCCACGTCAGAGTAAATCCAAGGCATGCACTGATAGGAGTGGGCAATGATAGGAACTCAAGCATGCATGTCAGGATATGACTGTAATTTGAATCCGGCCCAGAACTCACGCACAACACTCATGGCATCCGAGATGGTAGGTTTGTGTTCGGTGATGCAGGTATTGAGGAGGTACCACCGGCCTGACAACATCAAATCAAGCAATGGTTTTCATATCACAAATCGCTTCTGAAATTCTGTGGAAGTGTTCATTCGTTTCAAAACAGAGCCGAAGCCCGAACTGCTTTCAACAGCGCAGAACCTCGGATCGATTGGCAGTTACAGGGGTTACAATTGTCAAGTTTTCTGAGTTGCACAATGGTGAGAAAACGTAGTGGCGCTCTACTCAAGTGAGAACTGGATAACTTATCATTTCTACAATCACACCCTGAGGTCCAGAGGCATTTTGCAAATGCAGGGTGTATGGAATTCGTAGAAAGGTTACAAGTTGGGTGCCATCAAGCCACAGCTGAAGCCTTCGCCAAGACTTTCGATGGAAATAAAGGGCGCGTCGGCTCTGTGGAAATCAAAGTGGATGAGGCTTTTATTTCCGCAGCTACAGGATTGCCAAGAACTGGTCAGAGCTGGTTTAAAACCATTGCTCCTAAAAATTTGGATTTCAGGGTCTATTTGAAAGAGGGGTACAGACACAAAGCTTGGAGAAAAGGTATGCTTGTTTCATATCTAGATGAAGAATGGCAAGAATTGTTCAAAGGTATCCAATTGTACATTACATCAGAGGGAAGATATGATAAATTGATGATGTACCACTTTAAACTCCTGGATCACTTCATGGGCAAGACCCCTATCAATTTTCCTTATTTCTTGTATCAAAGTTTGATTAAGGTATGAAAGAGGATTAGAGCTCAACCCTTGAGCATGAAAACTACTCTATGTCACCTTGGCCTCATAAAATATATTGTCCTGCAAGAATTGAAACAACAGGGGAGGAGCTGGGAGCACTTCCTGTTCTGGGAAGGTTTTGAAACCCAGAATCAGACTGCAAATGAACAGATGATAGGTTCAAAGAAGCAATTGTCTCCTCAGAGAAGCTCAAGGAGAAGAAGGGCCTTACCAGGACTTTCAGAGGACAGAATATCTGGAATGAAGCCTCAGAGGTCAAAGAGAAAGTTAAATTTTGAGCAGACCACATAACAGACTACACAGCAGAATACAGGGCATCCAACAGAGTAGAGTGCAGGGAAGAACATACTTAACCTACCCTATTCAGATTCAGAATCTGAGAAGAAAAATAAATGCCCTGTCATTAAGAGTTCTGAGAAATTAGCTGAGTGTGCACAGAACTATGAAACTTTCAATCAGACAGAACAGGGAGAATCATCAAAAAACCCTAGATCAAATAAGTCTCAGAAGATTAAACATCTCAAGGAAGTAATTTCCCAGCAAGAGGTCTTGGAGCAGGTGATTAAAGATAGGTATAAAAAGTTATCTGATAATTTCTCCAAGACAAATGTTGCGTTTGAAAGATTGGCCAAGGAAAGTGTTAGCGAGAAGAAGAGGAAGAAAAAGCTCACCAAAGACTACAACAGCTTGTGGTGGCTTGCTAAACGCCTCAAAAGGCAGATTAGGAGGCTGAAACAAAAATTGAAGCAAAAATCTCATCCAGACCTGAAGGTTCTTGCTCAAGTTGCCATCAATATGCAAGGTGAGAAATCGAATGCCCACTGATTTTAGCTTGAAATCAATTTTGAAGGTGAAAACTCTTTTTGTGCGCTATCGAGACTTTCAATAGCGCCAGGGTATTATTTCATTACTCGTTAGCTGTGGAAAGTGACAACTTTCAACAACTAACCTGTGAAAAAATCAAATGGTTGCGCTGTTGAAAGCTGGGAAAGTAGTTTTTGAAGCCAAAAACACAACAGTTCATTTCAAATAGGCTCTGAAGGTATGCCAGTGTATTAGTGGACTATTAGATCGAATGCTAGAAGTTCAACATCAGAGATTCGAGGGATTTTTGGTTACATATTCAAAACCATTTCCTAAAAACTCGACCATAAACATTGGGAAATTGAACAGTCACATACAGGTGTCCTGCTATTTTCACCACATTGCACATACTAAGAGCTGAAGGAGGCAGATGGCGATTTTGGAAACCGAAGACAGATCAACTATCTAGTTTAGTTGTTGAAGACTTTAATTTCAAGTGGTTTAGATAGAATATAATTGTTTTTATTAAATACAGATCCATGTTTTTAGGATCTGTATAATTGTTTGTAAGAGGCTATAAATGCCTGTTTTTGATATCAAAGAAGGGTTTGATTCTGGATACAGTAATACTCCTTGTTGTACTTAGACATTTACATTGTTAATACAGATCACAGGTTCCTTTCCATTTTGGTATCAGTTTTCCGTACTTCTTCTTCACTGTTATATTGTTGTCAAACCTTGAATAGCTGTTATCCTATTGTTTGGTTCATGACATTATAATCAGTTTCTTTAGTTGTTTATTAGACCCTGCTTTGCACTGGTTTATAAACAATCTTTTCTTCATCCACTTAAAGCTATTTTACTGATTAACCAATCTTGGAGAGCACTGTCTATTTGTTTATCATTTTTATGTCTGAAAGTCATAAGATGAATTGAGTTGTCCCATTGATCCATATTTACAAAATACAAAAAACATTCATTTCTTAAGTTACCAAGCACCTTTGATCTGCAACCACAAAGGGTTTCTTGGAGTGATATAAAATTGGCGCTGTTGCCGGGGAGAGAAGATCGAAGCTCAGCTTCTCTGGGAGACGACATAGATATAATTCTTGATGATAGACAAGAAGTAGACACTATCAGGTTGTACATTTTCTATCTAGTGACTCCATTGTAACGAAGTGGCTCCAAAAAGAGCTCACACGAGGGCAAACCCAGAAGGCCCATTGACATCAGTTCCTGATCCAGAAAAAATCATCAGCAAGGGCAAAGCTCTACAAAGATAGGCTTCCGGATATGCAAGTGCAATTGATTCAGGTATTCCAACTGATACTCATCCTTTCATATCTGAAAAGTCTTTTGTTGAAACCCCTGCTGATACCCAAAATTCCCAAGAAATAAAAATTTCATCTCAAGTGTCTAAAGTAGAAGAACCTTCTTTTTCTTCTAATATTACTGATTTTGTCCTTGAGGTTGACATTTCATCCCATCCAAAAGAACTGAATACTGAATCTTCCCAACAGAAAGAAAATTCCTCTTCATCTTATTTTGATTCATCACCTATCAAACCTTCGAAAGGTGTTTTACACACTTACACTAATCTGCTAGTCCTTGAAGAAATTTTCCATGATTTGTCCTCTAAGGGAGAAGAAAATCTAGCTTTGTTGCTCAGTCAGTTTTATAAAGCCTCTTATTTTCCACCTACTTCTGAAACTTCTGCTCAGGGTGAAATAAGACAGCCATCCTATTCTAATTCAGGCAACATATCTCCTCCATCATCTCCTATGAGCTCCTCACTTCCTCCATCATCTCCTGCAAGTTCCTCGTCTGTATCAATCACCAAGACTGTCATGGCTACCCCTTTGACCAGAATGGAACAAATCTTGGCAAACAGATATGCTCCACTTGTGTTGCCAAATCCCCTGTCTG
>ML784309.1:834462-897143 GCA_009831015.1 Picea engelmannii
TCTGTATCAATCACCAAGACTGTCATGGCTACCCCTTTGACCAGAATGGAACAAATCTTGGCAAACAGATATGCTCCACTTGTGTTGCCAAATCCCCTGTCTGCCATGCCAACAGGTGACTACCAGAAATATATGTCGAAGTTTATAGGAGCAGGGGAGTATACAGCTGAAGAGCACATTGAATCATTTTATGCTTATGCAGAAAACATAAATATTTCAGAAGAAGATGTGTGGAATAGAGTTTTCGTTCAGAGTTTGGATGGCCAAGACCGAAAGTGGTTCAAAGAGCTACCGGCAAATTCAATCACTGGCATTGAACAATTGGATGAAGTATTCTTGAAACATTGGGGAGAAAGAAGAGATCTGTTATACTACATTTCTGAGTTTGGAAATTTGAAGAGAGGAGATGGAGAATCGGTCTCAGACTTTATCAAAAGATTCAACAAAATGTTTGGTAAGATCCCTAAAGAGATCAAACCAAGCGATGCATCAACAAAGATCACATTCTCTGTGGCCTTTGATGCAGAGTTTTTTCTTATCCTTAGAGAAAGACGATCAGTCATGCTTGCTTTAATGCAAGATGTTTCTCTTGAAGTTGAATCAAACATCACAGCATCTCAGAAGCTTAAAGGGAGGGATGAAAAGAAGAAGTCTGCTGTCGAGTCCTCGTCTTCTTCTAACAGTCAAATGGAAAAGATGGCTAAAATGTTGGACAGCCTAACATCAGAAATGTCAAAGTTAAAATTTCAAAATCAGCCACCAGCAAGAGCAAAAGAGCCAAATGCTTTTTCCCCCAGAAACCCAAATGCTTTCCCGTACAGAAGAAATAATCCACAAACTCAGATTCTGCAAAGAGATAAGAATTCTAATGAAGATCAGAGGATAAAAGTCCCTCTTTAGAATGTAGTGATGGACGAAGACAATGGCGAGGATCAAGAGGATGGGGAAGGCGACATTCATTGTGTTGGAGAAGAGACGGGGAAGTCTTATCTAACACAACAAGATTATGAGGAATCATTAAAAACTCAACAGACTAAAGATGATCTCCTTGGTGATGGCATTTTCACAGCAGAGGATAAAAACAGATACAACCTTCGATCTAAATCTAATGTTGCTCAAGCAGATGCATCAGCCTCTCCTAAAGAGACTACTGCCCCTGTCAACCAAAAAGACCATGCATCAGAAGATCAGTCGGCAAAGTCTTCAAAGGGGAAAGCACCAGCTCTTCCCAAGAAGACTGTTGTCCCTGTAGACCAGCAAACTCCAGAGAGCTAGCCTCCTGTTGAACAGTAGAAGAATCAAGAAGCCCCTTCCAGCCAGGTAAAAATTTCTGATAAAATTGCTGATAAGGCTCCATATTCCTTTTATTTCGAGGCTGAATTACAAAAGATTAAGATTCCTATCCCTCTTGTTGAGCTGATGAAAAATGAGATGTTTAAAAAAGATATCCTCAAAACTTTAGATCCTCAGTCAGTATCTCATTCTACTGATATCCTCAACATTTATGATGACAAACCAACCATCACTCTAGGTCAAATGGTAGAGGACAGAGATGAAAGTTGTCCCCCCTTCTATATCTCTTTAAATATTCATGAAAAAACACTGCACAATTGTTTGTTGGACTCCGATGCTTCACACAACTTGATGCCAAAGGTTGTCATGGATGAGCTTGGGCTGGAGATCACCAAGCCTTATCACGACCTTTTTTCCTTTGATTCTCGAAAAGTCCAATGCCTTGGGATGATTAAGGATTTGGTTGTAACCTTGACCCAAGCATCAATGAAGACAATGGTGATGGACATAGTGGTGGCTGACATACCTCCAAAATTCAGATGTCTTCTATCAAGATCATGGATGAAGAGACTAGGTGGCACTCTCCAAATGGATCTCTCGTACGCTACTATCCCTGTTTTTGGAGGGGTGAACAAAAGACTTTATAGGGAATCTCAGTTGGCATATGTGATTAGTGATGAGAAGAATCCATCCAATCATCCTATCTATGCAGTCGACACTGATATGGGATCTTGTATCTTGCAATTTGATGATTCACTGCCTGATACATTGCTGCTCAGAAAACCCACAGATCAGATCATAGTTCAACCCACAGAAATAGCAGAGGATGATCTCTAGACCATGTTCTTTGACGGTGCTTGCACTAAGGAGTCAGCTGGAGTAGGAGTGGTATTCGTTTCTCCCTCTAAGAAAATTTCTCAATTGTCGTTCAAACTTAATTTTAAAGTGACTAATAACATTGCTAAGTATGAAGCACTACTTTTAGGGCTGAACGCAGGGAAGGAGAAGGGAATTAAAAAATTGTAGGTGTTTGGAGATGTAGATTTGATTGTTCAGCAGGTGAATAAGTCCTTTCAAGCCAAACATGTCAGGCTGAAGGCATACAGAGATGAAGTGTTGGAAGAAATTAAAAATTTTGCAGATTTTAAAATTACATTTGTGCCTAGAACCATGAATGAATTGGCTGATTCATTGACTGTGTCTGCTTGTGCATTTATACCCCCTCTGCCTCACAAATTGTCTTACGAAATTCAAGTCAAACATAGGCCTTCTCTTCCTGATAATGTAAAATTCTGGAAATTTTTTGAGGACGATGCTGAACTCACCCGATTCCTTGCAGTGATAGATGAGTTTGCAGATCTGCAGATTGATCAGGAGAACGAACATGACCATGAAGTTGAGCAGCCAAAGTTCAAGAGCAAAATTGCAGCTCATGAGATAGTTCAGCTGTCCACCAACAGAATTCCTAAAGGCTTGGTCCCATTGGAAAGGTTGTTCGATAACAACGATGTCGCTGTCAAATTGAAAAGTGTGGAAAAAGAGTCAGATGTTTTCCTGTATAATGTGGCCAGTGAACAAGATCCCAAACATGTCAACTTGGCCTCACATTTGTCTGAAAAGCAAAGGGCTGATTATGGAGAATTGCTAAAGGAATTTGCAGACATCTTTGCCTGGCAGTATGATGATTTGAAAACTTTTGACACATAAGTGATTCAACATAAAATTCCCTTGAATAAAGACACCAAACCATTCAGACATAAGCTTAGATCATTAAATCCTTTGTTGCTGCCCACAATGGAAAAAGAAATTAAGAAACTGCTGGACGCCCGCATTATCATTCCTCTCAGGTATTCAGAATGGATCGCTAATCTTGTGCCAGTTAGGAAGAAGAATGGGGAGATAAGACTTTGCATCGACTTCAGAAATCTGAACAAATGCTCTAGGAAGGAAAACTACCCTCTGCCTAAAATGGAACATATGTTGTAGAAGGTGTCAGGATCAAAGGTAATGTCCTTTATTGATGGGTTTTCCCGATACAATCAGATTGCTATCCATCCGGAAGACAAAGAAAAAACTTCCCTTACCACTCCATGGGGCACTTTTATGTACGAGAAGATGCCCTTCGGTTTGATGAATGCAGGGGTGACATTCCAAAGGGCAATGGACATTGCTTTCATTGGGGAGAAAGATAAATTTGTCCTGATTTATCTTGACGATATCACTGTTTTCTCAAGCAGCCATGAACTTCATTTGCAGCACTTGAGGAGGACATTTCTGAAATGTCGAAGGTATGGCATCTCTCTTAATCCCAAATAATCAAATTTTGCACTTAAGGAGGGAAAACTACTTGGGAATATTGTTTCAGTGGATGGGGTTAATATCGATCCAAAGAGAGTAGAAGCAATTAAAAATATGTCTCTTCCTAGATCAAAGAAAGACATTCAGTCTTTCCTTGGGACTATTAATTTTGTCAGAAGATTCATAGTGAATTTTGCTTAACTCACAAAGCATATCACTGCTATGTTGAGGAAAGACTCTGAGATAAAGTGGACTAAAGTAGCCAGACAGTCATTCAATGACATCAAGGAAGCCATCACAACAGCTCCTGTATTGATCAGCCCCGATTTTTCCAAGGTATTTTATATTTTTGCATTTGCTTCCAATGATACGATCGCAGCAGTACTCTTGCAGAAGAATGATGATGACCAAGAGCAGCCGGTTTCTTTCTTTAGTAAGGTCTTGAGGGACGCAGAGGTAAAGTATGAGTTGTTGGAAAAACAAGCCTATGCACTTGTCAAGTCACTAAAGGCTTTCAGGGTCTACATTCTTGAAGCAAATGTAGTAGCTTTTATTCCCTCCAGTTCAATTAAAGATGTTCTTGTCCAACCTAACATTGATGGAAAAAGAAGTAAGTGGATAGCCAGATTGATTGAGTTCGATGTTGAAATCAAACCAGCAAAGCTAGTAAAAGGCTAGGGTCTTGCCAAACTCCTGGCAGAGGAGAATTGCAAGCTGCTTGACATAAATCTGATGAGTATTGATGCAGAAAATGTTCTGTCTGCTGAGAACAAAGAAGGTAAGGTAATGCAGATTTCAGCTCATCTATCTGATTGCAAGTGGTACAGCCATATCATTCAATTTTTGCAGACTTTATCAGTCCCATCAGATTTGACAAAGACTCAAAGAAGGGCTTTGAAGCTCAGAGCTATAAATTTCTGCATCAATGATAATTTGCTATTCTGGAAGAATCCCCTTGGTTTGTTGTTGAGATGTGTGAATCAAGAGGAGGCAGCTAAAGTCATGTGTGAACTTCACAATAGTGAGTGTGGAGGGAATCACTATTGGAAAACCACAACACACAAAATATTAATATCAGGTTACTATTGGCCATCCTTATTTTCAGATGTGTATGAATTTGTGAAAACACGTGACAAACAAGAGTTTAGTCAGAATCATAAAGAAGTTACTTGAACAAAATTCCAGAGGTTGGGATTCCAAACTAAAGTTTTCCTTGTGGGCTGACAGGGTAACATGTAAGAAATCAATTGGTACATCTCCTTTCAAGTTGGTATATAGTACTGAGGCCATATTTTCTGTTCAACTTGCATTACCAGTTGCGAAATTCTTACAAGAAACTGATGTTGAACCAAGTGATCTGACTAGGAGGATTCATGATTTGGTAGAACTGCAACAATATAGAGAGAAGCTCTTAGAAAAAACTGAATTGCATCAGGAAAGGATCAAGCAAAATTTCGACAAGAAAGTCAAATCAGATGTATTCAAAACAGGGGATATGGTCTTAAAGTGGGATGCAGCAAGGCAGGAGAAAGGGAAACATGGAAAATTTGAGGCTCTTTGGACAGGTCCTTTTGTCATAACAGAGGTGCAGTAGAACAACACCTTTGTTCTCCAAACTCTTTCAGGGGAGCCAGTATCAGGGGGCCCTTTCAACGGGCGCTTCCTGAAGATCTATTTCTCATAAGGCTTCTTTGAAGCCAGGTTCTTCTTGTACATATTTTCTTTTTTCAGTTTTGTTTTCTTTACTTTTGTCATTCAAATAACTCCATTCCCAATGGTACTAGTAACTATTTTTCAGATTGTAATAAGGCTACTGAGTCTAGCTAGGTTCTTGGTCACCTCACAGGGAGATGCCCATCCTAGTTGGAGCCAAATGTTAACAACCAAAATGAAACCGTTCTTTCGGTTGAGTTTTGTAGTGGATATCATGGCTATTGGTAGCATCCTCAAGTTACTTTCGAGTTTTTATAGCTGAGAAAATTTTAGATTTTGGTTTGTTTTAGAAAATAATTTGGACCGTAAAGTCTTCTTTTCAAGATTGTCATTTTTTACTTTTCACAGCTAACGTGTGTCCAAAAGTTCATTGTGCGCTGTGGAAAGTGTCCACTTTCAATAGCTAAGGAGCTCTTTTCATTAGTCGATGCGTTGTTGAAAGTGACGAATCTCAAAAGGTCTGACAATTAGTTCGCGGGTGGCACGCTGTGGAAAGTACATGCTTTCCATAGCTAAGGAGTGGTTTCAATTAATATGGCGCATTGTTGAAAGTACACACTTTCCATAGCTAAGGAGTGTTTTTTAACTAATGGTGCACTGTTGAAAGTGCATACTTTCCGAAGCTAACAGGGATTTTTCACAGAGTCGCGCGCTGGTGAAAGTGGCAAGCGAACAGTTGACAGAGGTGTCTTCCACGGGCCATTGCTCAACAAAGCGGGAATCACGTGCGTGATATCCACGTATAACAGTAATGATGATATGATCACCCCACATCAGAGTAAATCCAAGGCATGCACTGATAGGAGTGGGAAATGATAGGAACTCAAGCATGCATGTCAAGATATGAGTATAATTCGAATCCGGCCCAGAACTCACGCATAACACTCATGGCATCCGAGATGGTAGGTTCGTGTTTGGTGATGCAGGTACTGAGGAGGTACCGTCGACCTGACAACATCAAATCAAGCAATGGTTTTCATATCACAAATCGCTTCCGAAATGCTGTGGAAGTGTTCATTCATTTCAAAACAGAGCCGAAGCCCGAACTGCTTTCAACAGCGCAGAACCTCGGCTCGACTGGCAGTTACAGGGGTTACAATTGTCAAGTTTTCTGAGCTGCACAATGGTGAGAAAATGTAGTGGCGCTCTACTCAAGCGAGAACTGGATAACTTATCATTTCTACAATCACACCCCGAGGTCCAGAGGCATTTTGCAAATGCATGGTGTATGGAATTCGTAGAAAGGTTACAAGTTGGGTGCCATCAGGCCACAGCTGAAGCCTTCGCTAAGAATTTCAATGGCAATAAAGGGCTCGTCGGCTCTGTGGAAATCAAAGTGGATGAGGCTGTTATTTCCACAGCTACAGGATTGCCAAGAACTGGTCAGAGCTGGTTTAAAACCACTGCTCCTAAAAATTTGGATTTCAGGGTCTATTTGAAAGAGGGGTACAGACACAAAGCTTGGAGAAAAGGTATGCTTGTTTCATATCTAGATGAAGAATGGCAAGAATTGTTCAAAGGTATCCAATTGTACATTACATCAGAGGGAAGATATGATAAATTGATGATGTACCATTTTAAACTCCTGGATCACTTCACGGGAAAGACCCCTATCAATTTGCCTTATTTCTTGTATCAAAGTCTGATTAAGGTATGCAAGAGGATTAGAGCTCAACCCTTGAGCGTGAAAACTACTCTATGTCACCTTGGCCTCATAAAATTGATTATCCTGCAAGAATTGAAACAACAGGGGAGGAGCTGGGAGCACTTCCTGTTCTGGGAAGGTTTTGAAACCCAGAATCATACTGCAAATGAACAGATGGCAGGTTCAAAGAAGCAATTGTCTCCTCAGAGCAACTCAAGGAGAAGAAGGGCCTTACCAGGACTTTCAAAGGACAAAATATCTAGAATGAAGCCTCACAGGTCAAAGAGAAAGTTAAATTTTGAGCAGACCACAGAACAGACTACACAGCAGAATACAGGGCATCCAACAGAGTAGAGTGCAGGGAAGAACATACTTAACCTACCCTATTCAGATTCAGAATCTGAGCAGCAAAATCAATGCCCTGTCATTAAGAGTTATGAGCAATCAGCTGAGTGTGCACAGAACTATGAAACTTACAATCAGACAGAATAGGGAGAATCATCAAAAAACCCTAGATCAAATAAGTCTTAGAAGACTAAACATCTCAAGGAAGTAATTGCCCAGCAAGAGGTCTTGGAGCGGGTGATTAAAGATAGGTATAAAAAGTTATCTGATAATTTTGCCAAGACAAATGTTGCGTTTGAAAGATTGGCCAAGGAAAGTGTTAGAGAGAAGAAGAGGAAGAAAAAGCTCACCAAAGACTACAACAACTTGTGGTGGCTTGCTAAACGCCTCAAAAGGTAGATTAGGAGGCTGAAACAAAAATTGAAGGAAAAATGTCATCCAGACCTGAAGGTTCTTGCTCAAGTTGCCGTCAATATGCAAGGTGAGAAATCAGATGCCCACTGATTTTAGCTTGAAATCAATTTTGAAGGTGAAAACTCTTTTTGTGTGCTATCGGGACTTTCAACAGTGCCAGGATATTATTTCATTACCCGTTAGCTGTGGAAAGTGACAGCTTTCAACAGCTAACCCATGAAAAAATCAAACGGTTGCATTGTTGAAAGCTGGGAAAGTAGTTTTTGAAGCCGAAAACACAACAGTTCATTTCAAATAGGCTCTGAAGGTATTCCGGTGTATCAGTGGACTATTAGATCGAATGCTAGAAGTTCAACATCAGAGATTCGAGGGATTTTTGGTTACATATTCAAAACCATTTCCTAAAAACTCGACCATAAACATTGGGAAATTGAATAGTCACATACAGGTGTCCTGCTATTTTCACCACATTGCACATACTAAGAGCTGAAGGAGGCAGATGGCGATTTTGGAAACTGAATATAGATCGACTATCTAGTTTATTTGTTGAAGACTTTAATTTCAAGTGGTTTAGATAGAATAGAATTGTTTTTATTAAATACAGATCCATGTTTTTAGGATCTGTATAACTGTTTGTAAGAGGCTATAAATGCCTGTTTTTGATATCAAAGAAGGGTTCGATTCTGGATACAGTAATACTCCTTGTTGTACTCAGACATTTACATTGTTAATATAGATCACAGGTTCCTTTCCATTTTGGTATCAGTTTTCCATACTTCTTCTTCACTGTTATATTCTTGTCAAACCTTGAATAGATGTTATCCTATTGTTTGGTTCATGACATTATAATCAGTTCCTTTAGTTGTTTATTAGACCCTGCTTTGCACTGGTTTATAAACAATCTTTTCTTCATCCACTGAAAGCTATTTTACTGATTAACCAATCTTGGAGAGCACTGTCTATTTTTTTATCATTTTTATGTCTGAAAGTCATAAGCTGAATTGAGTTGTCCCATTGATCCATATTTACAAAATACAAAAACCATTCATTTCTTAAGTTACCAAGCACCTTTGGTCTGCAACCACAAAGGGTTTCTTGGAGTTATAACACCTAGGTGTGCGGATTTCATGTGTAATAGAATGCCCCCTAATGTGTGAGGTCAGAAGAGAGAATGAGGGACGAAAATCTTTACAAATATTTACAAATCCCCCTATTCGCAGGGGGATTTTCCCATAACAGAAATTCGTGACTCTAGACCCCTATACCAAGATAGAAAAGTGCAAATAGACACTAACATTCCTTTGAATCTAACTAAATAATCATAAAGGGAAGAAGACGGAAGAAAGTGTAATGCACCTTATTCCGATGTTTGTCCTCACTACTCCAACTTCAGCTTGATCTCCGAGCTCCTTAGCACTATTTGACACCTGTAATGCAATGAACAACAAGACAAATAAATCCTACTCTATTCTATAATATTAGTCCAGTCAAATCCATCTATAATAAAAAAATATGTAAAGAGACATAGGTTAGAATGAAATAGGCCAAGCAATATATTAATGAGAACTCTGAAAGAAATATTTACAGAATGTAGATGTTTTTGCAACAGCTTCCCCAAGTCGTCCTCATCCATCCCTTGCACAAAGATCCCAAAATCATAGTTTTGATATCCTAAATATTTCTCCCAATACCATAGGTTTGATACCTCAAATCTCCACCCCCTTCTCCATGGAAATTCCTCATTATATAGGATTAGGAGGCTTAACCACCATGAAGAGGATCACTCATCAAATCCAATAAAAAGGGATCTAAAATATTTTTAGGGAGAAAATATCTCTTAAGGATTTTAGAGAGGAAATATCTCTCAAGGATTTTAAGGAGGAAATATTTCAACGATCCATGAGATCCTCCACCTTACCTTAAAAATAGGAAACCAAATGTGAGGTGGATTCTCACACTTAATTAATTTTTTTTCATGAATATTAATAATAATTCATGTGCACTTGGTATTTTGGCATTCATGTAATATATCCCTCCTCCACAATGACTAGGGATTGTGACATAGGTTATTCCATGGTGTCGAGGTGTATGAGACACTTATTTGACACTTATGACACTTAGGGCAAGGTACCTAGGTGTGCGAATTTCATGTGTAACAGAATGCCCCCTAAAGTGTGAGTTCAGAAGAGAGAATGATGGCCAAAATACTTTACAAATATTTATAAATCCCCTTGCCCGTAGGGGTATTTTCCCATAATAGAAATTGGTGACTCTAGACCCCTATACCAAGACAGAAAAGTGCAAATGACACTAACATTCCTTGGAATCTAGCTAACTAATTAGAAAGAGAAGGAGAAGGAAGAAAGTGTGATGCACCTTATTGTGATTTTTGTCCTCGCTGCTCCAACTTGATGTTTATCTCTGAGCTCCTTAGCACTATTTGACACCTACAATGCAATGGAAAGAAAGATAAAGAACTCTTACTCTAGTTTATAATATTAGTCTAATCAAATCCATCTATAAGACAAACATATGTAAAGAGACATTGATTAGAAGGAAATAGGCCAAGAAATATATTAATGAGAACTCTTAAAGAAATACTTACAGACTGTAGATGCAATTGTAGAAGCTTCCCCAAGTCCTCTGTTGAATCAGGTTGTCATTGATGCCAAAGGTTTAATTAATTGATGTTAAAGAATTGATGTCAAAGGAATTGATTGATGCCAAAGGATGATTGAATGATGTCAAAGGTCAAAGGTTTGAGTTCAAATGATTGATGTCAAATGAACAATGTCTTATCACAGTATATTAATGAAGTGTGTTTTGTCCTTGATGTAAATGGATTTATTTCAAGTGGAATAATAGTCATATGATGTCATTGATATGATGCATATATGAAGATGGATCAATGATTTGTCATTGATACATGATGCATAGATGAAGATGGATCAATGTGGTTTCATTGGTAAATGATGCATTGTTGAATTGATGTAAAGATGAATCATTGTTGTCTTATCATTTTTGATGAGGAGTACAAATGGATGAACTCCAAAGTGGTCCCCTTATGGTGAAAGCCCTCGTGTGAAGATGATTTGTGGTTGACTTGTCCTTGAAGTATGGTTGGAGAACCCATGCTTGAATGTGGAATAATGAGATGAAGACCAATAAATTTGTTAGTGGAACTATCCTAGATGGATAGTTCTTGTCATACTATTTCCGGTGGTATGTGGAATGTCACATAACTCCTTATGGTTTGAGATTTATTTCCTTACGAAGATGAAGGACCCTCATATGTTGGCTTGAAGCCCCAAGAGGTCAAAGAAGTCAAAGTTCTTGAAAAGAAGAAACTGCTATTTAAATGGTAAAGAAAAGTGACAAATTCAAGGAGGAATATTTAAATGGAGAACTTTCTAATTATGGAAAGTTGTTAACCCTAAAAATGACAAAATTAGGTTAAGTGACCTAGAAATGGGTTAAAAGACCTAGAAATAGGTTAAGTGACCTAGAAATGGGTTAAGTGACCTAGAAGATGCTTCTAAGAAAGCTACTTAGAGAATATAAATAAGACGAAAGGGTCTCTTGTGAAAATCGTCTCTTATGTATCTCTTGATCATGTATTGAAGATATATTCTAAGAGAGAGAGTGTATGCAAGATATCATGGATGCATCAAATTTTCGACAAATCTAAGATCATGACGACAAAAGTCTCAGAAGTTCAGACACCCTAGTTTTTGAGGTATACGTGGGCTAAAGTGAGCCAGGGCGCATACATACGTGGGATGATGAGGACATGGTGCATAAAGTGGATGAAGTCATGAAGACTTGTGTGAGATTTGGTACCAAGCTCTTGAAGACTGAAGATGGTTCCAGATATGCATTCTATGG
The DNA here is from genome assembly GCA_009831015.1 of Picea engelmannii. NCBI lineage: Eukaryota > Viridiplantae > Streptophyta > Pinopsida > Pinales > Pinaceae > Picea > Picea engelmannii. The sequence continues at coordinate 846,056 of ML784309.1, forward strand.
GCTCAGATCTACCATAGAAATTCTTGTATGGTTACATTGTTATCTTGATGGATACTCTTTCTTGTTGTGTAGTGAATGCTTAAGGCATTCTTGGTATGGTTGTTGTGATGTGGTTTGTGTTGGTTGATGGAGTGAGAAACACTCTTATTTTTCAGTGTTGATATGATTTCTATAGTATGTTGATTTCTTATACATAATTGAGTAGCATTCATATTGTATTGTTGAGGAGCATGAGTAATTTTTTGGAGAGATTGGACATGTTGTGACTGGTTATGGATCAGATTGGATATTGAGAGACAGAAGAGAATGTGATTGAAGATTGCAGAGGATCTGAGTGTGTGATAAAAAGAAAACCCTAATTTCTCATAAGTGATACGCAGGTTGTAGTACAGACTGGTCGTGTACATACACGAGTTGCACTACTGTAGGGCGTGTACATATAACTATTGCACTATCGACAGGTCACGTACCTATTGACAGATTCATATTTGTTGAGGATTGTTGCCTCATCTCGGTTGGTGCTGAGGGTGTAAGCTGAGTCTTGAATTATAGAGTTGGTGTTGTTGTAGAGTTGTACTCTATTCATTTGTTGTTGATAAACCCAAGGATTGTAGTCCGTAATAAAAATAAAATGGTACATGCATCTTGTGTTCCTTATGGTGATGATTTGTTGATGATATATTGTTGATATATGTTGTTGATATATTTTCACATTTAACTGATTATAAATGAAAACAATAAGTAATCAGTAAATGGTGATTTCTAAATAATGAGTTTTGTGAAGGGGGAGTTTTGGGAAAAAAATCCCTACACTTTTCACCCTCCCCCCTCTTAGTGTAGTCGGTGTGTACAACAATTGGTATCAGAGAATGCCTTCACTATAATCCTTAACAAGATTGGAGAATATCTATGGACACACATATGGATGGTGAAGTTCCAATCCTTGATGAGTAAAACTATTCTACTTGGAGAATAGAAATGAGAGTGCATTTGAAGGAAATGGGAGAGGGTATTTGGAAGGCATCCATTGGTGGATTAGTTTCCTTAAAGAACAAGTCAAAGTTTGTAGCTCAAAGGAAAGGAAAGAAGAATGATGCATTGGCTCTCAAGACCATTCTTATTGGACTCTCAAGCCCTATCAAAGAGAGCATGGGACAATGCACTTCTTCCAAGGATCTATGGCTAAATCTAGAGGAGACATACCAAAGAAAGAAGGAAGATATTGAAGACAACTCCATCAAGACAAATGAAGGTAAAGAATCTCCAAAAATTCTTGATTTCATTATTTCTAAAAGTGATGATGTTGGCAAAGAGGAAGATCTTGAAGACAATTCAAATGAAGGAAAAGAATCATGTGATGATGTTGGGAAAGAGGAAGATCTTGAATACATCTCAAATGAAGGTAAATAATCTCCACAAACCCTTGATTGCAATAATTCAAAATGTGATGATGTTGAAGTTTGATGGTAGTTATCCTATGGAAATAATAGAAGAAGAACTATCAAAACTTTAAAAGAAAGTTGAAGAGGGTCTATGCTATAGTGGGAAAACCCCCCTATGGACTACACTAGGGTTCAACATGTAGGCAGATTTAACTGTCTAAAAGTCTCCTACTTTTCTAACTACCCCGAACATACCCCAAATTTATATATGAAAGACAAAGTGAAAAGATCAGGTAACTTTACCTTTTACTCCGCGTCCGGTGTCGATCCTCTCATGTTTGATAGCTCTGCTGACTGCAAGCCTCCTCCCAAGGCTAACATGCATTCACAAATAGATAAACAGGAAACTAAAAACATGCATCTCATATATAAATCATGGGTTAGATGTTAGAATAAAGCATAAATAAATTGCAAACATTAGACACATCATATTTCGAGGTAGAAAAAATATTCCTTTTATTGATATCACAATGTTTACTTACAACAAGATCGACGACTGCTCCTCGAACCTGGTTTGGGATCCTCTTCACTAAGCTCCAACTATGCTTCCACATATATTTTTCCTCTAAACCTCTCTCTAGGGAATGGAATAGGCTTATGATGGAGGGAAAAGGCAAAAATGGGAAATTTTGGTACAAATCTCACAAGGTGGATGCAAATTCTTAGGGCAAGGAGGGGATGTGAAACATGTAGATTTTCACTATTCTTATTCTTGGCTTTAGAATGAGACCCCAACACCTCCTTTCATATGACAAAATTATATTTATTCGGTTGGGTGATGGGCTATAGGAAGTGGTACAGTTGGGAAACTACCCAATAACCCTTAATCTCAACGAATTCCTTGCAACATTTCATTTTTGCAAATTTTGTGACTATACACAGGTTGTAATGATGTAGCTAGCATACATATGTGGGATGTAGTGGTACAGAAAGCATGTGTACATGGGAAGTAGTGGTGCAGGGCATATACATATTCAAAAATAATGTTTTTAAGAAGAGTTTTTCAGTGATGGCTTGGAAAAAATAGCAAGTAAGAGGGGAAAACTCCAGGTACGCATGTATGGATAAATTTAGGGTTATAACATGTGCCCCCTAATGTGTGAGTTCATAAGAGCATCTGATGGCCGAAATACATTACAAATATTCACAAATGTATGAAGCGAGTGAGCCCAGGACCAGAGTTTGGGAGGTGCCATCTGCAAAAATAACAATTGTCTCTTTGAGGTAGGCATACCCATGCTCGGGATGAAATAAATCATGGCTGCCAATCAAATACATTGTAGATCCATGTCATATAAATATATAAAGTGTAGCTGTCAGAAATACACAACGAATCTACATCTCAAAATCAAATATATACATGTATAGTATCCATATTCAAGAAGCCAACAACACCTGATGGATGGAGATGAGGCATTTAGAACTCGAGAAAAAACTTCAAGATATTCAAAACTCAGGTAGGAGTTTAATGTGAGTGTACTACTTCACTACTCAAAGGTCTTCGATGACTCATTAGGAAAATACAAGAGGATCTCAATGATCAAGTAGAGAACTTCATTGATTTCAAACAAGGACTTGATTGGACTTTTGGAATGGCCGAGCATGAGGTTAGGAGACAAACTGTAGAAAGGATGACTCAAGTTAGGTGAAAATTCCCTTGGACAATAGCACAACAGATGATTAGACTCAGGAAACATGACATTGACATATGTTCACAATGCAGGAGGTAACACAAACTCTCCATGTGTTTGGAAGAATAACCAAATGGAGGAGGACACAACTCTATGTAGAGAGAACAACTTCCTAAGGTCATATTAGATCCCAAATCTTGATGAACAAACGGAAGGATGTGCTTTGTCCAAGGGTGACTCATTGTGCTTCCATAAAAATAAAATATATTTCCTGTCTTCTTTTTGGGGTGTTTTTTATTTTTTTGTCTTTTTCAATATTTTTAAAGAGATTGAAAAGGAATAAAATAATGTTACGTTACAAAGGAGGAATGAGTGTCTCAAGCACACTAGTTCCAAGTGCAAGGAACACACTAATGCTCAAAGAAAGGAGACATGTGCAGAAAAAGGACACTTGGGAAAATTCCTCCATGGGTCAAGGTGTCAAGACACAGAGGAAAAGTGTTACAAGGCTTGCGTATAAAGCATGCTTCAAAGGTTCAGTTGAGAGAAACATGGAGCCGGCATTAGGCCAAATATGCAGAGATGGAAATGCAATTAATAAGACACAATGAAAACCCCATTCAATGTAATTTTAAGAGCCTAGAGAAGGTAAGCTCGATATTTTTTCACGTTTAGAGAGTCTGAAAAAACGTAAAAGAAGACTTTGCTAGGGTACCTTTTTCGAAAACAGTCTAGTTGGTTCGAAAAAGGGGTAAACTTGCACCGAAAAGACATCTATTCAAAACCATTTTAACGAGTGTGAAAAAGACAATATCACTCGGTAATCTTTTAAATTTTAAAGAGTCTGAAAAGAGATTAACTATGGACTCACAGGATTTTTCTAGATTTAGTGTCCTTAGCCCGAAAAAGTATAAAATTTACTTAGGAGAACTCTCCTGGTGAGACAAATCTCCTGAGGTATACCTTTTTCCTCCTTAATCTATAGGCCAAAAAAAGGGGTAAACTCATGCCAGTAGATGTTTTTCTAGACCAATTTAACAACTATGAAAGAACAAGGTCACTCGACGATCTTTTCAATTTTAAGGAATCTATAAAGAGCTTAACTATAGAATCTATAGGGGATCTTCTTCTGGACCAATTTAACGAGTGTGAAAGAACAAGGTCACTCGACGATATTTTCGATTTTAGGGAGTCTGAAAATAGATTAACTATGGACTCCATGGGGGTTCCTTTTTCATAAATTTAGTCCCTCGGGCCCGAAAAAGGGTTAAACTTATACTTGAGAATACTCTTCTAGTGAACCGAAGCTCCTAGAGTATACCTTTGTTCGTAAAATTGACCATATAGACTGAAAAAGGGGTAAACTATCGCTAGACAGATGTGCCTTCAAATTTGATTTTGGTGAGCATGAAGGACAACAAGATAGCTCGGCAATATTTTCATGTTTAGAGAGTTTGAAAATGGATTAAAGGAGACTCCAGGGGGCTACGACTCATGTATGAAACTGGTTTAAGTAGAGCCCACTACTAGGCACAGACCAAGAGTCTCTTCGATAGTCAACCTAGAAAGTATCCCAAAAGGGAAGAAAACACAAACCATGGTGTAAGTCCTCCCACAGTATAGAAACCGTAGTCATGGCTTCAAGGATAGCCTCATATGAAGGCAATTCAAAATCCAATAAATCACGAAAATGAGGGTCGACAATCTCAAAGGGTGAAGTAAACTGACCATATTCCATATGAAGATGGAGGCTCTAGCTAGGACTGGCAGATTATATCAACAAAGAATCATAAGCACAGGGGCTTGAGGATCTACAAACAATGAGATCAGACTTAGAAGGAGACCCAAGATCACTTGGACCAAGAGGAGGAAGCAAGTTCTCCCATGCCCCCATTGGATAAATCAATGGATCAATTGCTGAGACCAAGTCTCGAGAAGGAAAACATGATTGCACAGGTTCCTGCTCAGAAGCAATTGAAAAACAAGGATCAGATGCCACATAATTAACCCGTGGTGGGGTAGAGTCTACACGAACACTAGGAACATATAAAGTGACAGCTTGAACTAATGCCGAATTAGGATGGTGATTATCAGATGAAAGTTGGTCAATAGTGACAATGCTTCCATTGTGAGGGAAATGCATCACCCGGAAGAGCATAGACACCACATCGTTCATAACATATACATTATCAAGTTTGAGAAGCATATTGAAATCTAACGGGCCTTGCACCATTATAAAATCAACAAGGACAGTCTTTCCACCTAATAAGATAGGCAATTGAGAAAGAATCCCTAAATATTCACTAGGACGTCTATCAAAATCCAACAGCTCATGTGAAGCGGACACAAGCTCAGGAGATCCCAAGAATTTCCAAACCAAGGAGGATAAAATACTTGCAGATGCTCCTTCATCCACAATACATTGATAAATGTTTGTTGAATTAAATTCAACCCTTATTTGAAAGCAGGGATGATTTTAAGGATGGAAATTTATTTTCAAATGTAGAAACCTTAGAGAATCTTACTAATCCTTCATATGCCAACTATAAATGATTGGCGATATTTTTGTAAAAATATTCAAATTTGTAAGGATTTTATATAGTTTTTAGAAAAATTTGGCGATTTCTAAGGTAAAATAATTTTATCCTATAGAATTTGGGTGAATCATTTTTAAAATAGCGAATCTCATTTTTGGAAAAACCATGGAAACTTAGCCCATGAGTGAAATTTATTCCCTAAAATCATCCATGTTTGAAAGGGTGCAGAAGAAGGAAGACGAGGCTCAACAAGGTCATTCCAATCAAAGGAAACCATCATAGGGATTGGAGGGGGTGTGCTTGAAGTGAGTGGAATACCACCTTGTTCTGAAAGTATTGAACTATGCTAAAAACATAGTCGGTAGACACATCACTCTCTAAGATAAGAGTGGAATCAGCCGAATATTGGGCATGAGAAATTTCTCAACCAATGGTTGAATAGGATGCAAGACTACATGGTCTAAAGGCACCTCACCCCCCAAAAGAGGAGTGGGATCAGCTGAAGACTGGATTGGCGTGACCACTTTCTCAACCAATGGTTGAATAGGCTGCAAGACTACATGTTCTAAAGGAACCTCACCCCCCAAAAGAGGAGTGGGATCAACCAATGACTACATTGGTGTGACCACTTTCTCAACCAATCGTTGAATAAACTGTGAGGAAACCTCAGAAGACTCAGAATCAAAAGATCTTGCAGATAGGGGCCACAATCTTCATACCTATGGAAGGCTAGGGCATAAATCAGTAAGGTGGTCTCCCTTGTAAAGCTTACAAGGGAAATTAGGCTTATGTCCTATCCTTCTAGGTTTCTCAACAGAATCAATGCCCCCAGCATGAATATCAGTGGTTGGTTGCACATCTCCAACATGGCTTACAGAGGTTGGTGATGGGTCGATAACATGACTCGCAAAGGCTACAAACCTATTGCTAGTATGACTAGTAGTGACTGGACTTGTTCCCCCATCATGACTTGCAGAGGTTGGGTGCTAGTATTCATCATGGCTTGCAAAGGTTGATGACCTGTCTCCAACATGAATTGCATAGGTTGGTGACTTCTTCTTCTTATTCTTCCTCTTTCTGTTTCATTTAGACTTCCGGTTACTAGTAACTATGCTTTCACTAGGGAAGGCAAAAGGAGGAGGAGAAGAATTTGTTGACGAAGGAACATCAACATGATTCCCATGACATAAATTGATTAACTGAGAAGTGTCAAGAGAATTCAGGACATTTGGAATGGTACCCAACCAAACCAGTAGTCTCACATTCAACCCAAGAATGTACAAAGTGGCCATCAAACGAACACCAACATTTCCAAACAAAGGAGAAGCAAAAGGATCCCCTTTCGAAGGGGTTCCTTGGTTGGTATCGTCAGTAACTTTAGACATGAATATATTGTGCACAGTTTCTCCCCTTGCAGGATCATTCAAGTCCGTAAAAGTCTCACAAACTAACTCTAGTGAACCCGTGTTATCAAAACAACGCCTATAAAGAGGTGGCTCCACATTTCTAAGCGAAAGACTGAAAAGTCCTCATGATCGGCGGAGTGGGAGGTCTACCACCTTAGGCCGGAGACCCAAAACAATGATTGACTAAATCACTATGGAAAACTAAGGAGCATAGAGCACACACTAAAAGTTCCTACAGGAAAATCAAGCAAACCACTATCTAGTAGGAAGAGCAGTTATACCAGCCAACACTAGAGAAACTTATCGGTGCAAGTGCAACTCAAACATGGAAGCATCCTTCAGGTATAGTTTGCAAGTGTGACCCAATGTCTACCCTAGGTACAGTGGTATACCCCCGCAATCACCTATGTAAGTCCCTAGAATAAAGGAAACTAAATTTCAAGCTCGTGAACAGTCACCAGAAGGGTATAGTCGACAGTCAGGTGTGTTAGGTTCCTATAATTATACGTGACTTGATTGTTCAACTATATATTTGGAATTTCTCTCATGATGAAGACACCTAGATTGCTTGGCTCATTTTATTTCACTTATCTCTCCATCTTCTTATGGTCTTTACCATTCATGGTCATTTTTATCATGTCATGAGTTAGTGGGTCATCATTAAATTCATAATCTTGTTTCCTTTGTTTTCCCAAAGTTTACCCTATCTTTTTCCCCCTTATCAAAACAAGGTTTTCTATCATTGGAACTTGGAGAAGGTCATGAGGAATGAAACCAGAGACACCAAGAATCAGAGATCAAATATAAGGAGGTGATTGGCATGAGTTTTAGGGTTTTGTGGTCATTTGTTGTACATAGGGACAATTTTTCTTCAAAATAATTTTCTGACCAAATGAATATGAATTTGACAAAAGTGAAAGAGTTTTTTGTCAATAGTAAACAAAGGAACAAAAGCCTCCTTTATTTTATACACAGGTGTTATGATTCAAGAGAAATTCCCAAAATACAATTGCTATAGGTGGGTTGCTGCACTTTTGGATAGTTTTACTTAAAGTCAGCTTTTCAGGGGTTTGGAGAAAGGGTTTTCAATTCTTGATGACTCTATTGTGTCGTAGACATATCCATATTTCCAACCATACCAATTTCATACCAAACCTCCTCTTGGAAAGCCTCCAAACATCCTTTTGAAATGGCGTTACGTTTCTATTGTATGGTTGCTACGCTTCTGCGGTTTTTAGTGACCAAATTAAAAATTCAAGTGTGAACAAATGAAAAATTATTTTTGAAGATATTGTTTTTTTTTCTTATTCTTTATAAGAATATTATTTTCAGTATTTGTCTCAAGCACCCTGTCTAGGATTTAAGCAATATTTATGTTTTCTTCCAAGTTTGAACGTAGAATTCAGATAATCTTTGCCTTGCATTTGGATTGAACCCTAACCTACTCTTCCTTCCCATCTCACAAAATCAAAGGATCCACTGACATGATTACCGTTCCTGGCTACAGTTTGTATCCATTATTCATTCTTCTAATCATCTTAACCTCTTGACTCCATTTTTCCCAATGGTCCTCTTCTGCTATCCCAACCCAAAAATTATAAAAAAAAATTATATCCTCATAACTAGCCTAATATCCATTTCCAAAAAAGTTATATCATACAGAGAGATCCTTCTCTGAGTCTTGGAGGGATACATCCTTGACTCCAAGCGGTTTTTTGGTTACCCCTGCTGATTTTCTCCTCATCCTGGAAAATTACAGGGTGTTAACAGAATGGTGACCATATTGGGGACCTTCCTCAGAAAACCATATCAAGTTCCAAATTGGATTACTGATGGTGGATAGTGATCAGACAAAAGAAGGTTGAATCTTCCACCTGGCGATTCCAATAAACTCCAGATCAGTTCCAGTTCAAAGACTCCACTGGAGGAAGAACCTGAAACAATGACAAGACAATCTGAAAAGATCAGGTATGCAAGATGGAAGTTTATCTAAGATGTGACAGGTTTTATTTTTAATTACCTCTTCCCTTCTCATGATCCTGATCCAGATGATAATGCCAAAATTCATGAAAAGCATGTTCAACTTAATGAGCATCAAGTGTTTAAGCCTAGCATTACAATCCTTGTACATACTGCTACACCTATAAAAATCCAAGATATATACAAGCCTCTTGTCTTACCTCCCTTACTCCATGATTTCCTTGTCAATTACTTCCAATATCTTCCTAGATTTGATGGAGAATGTGGCTATATCACTGCTGAAAAACGCATTCAAGGTTTTGAAAATTATCTTGACCTTTTTGAGGTGGAAAAGAGTGATGTTAATATTATGATTTTTTGTTTATCCTTACAATGTAGAGCTAAGAAATGGTATAAAGATATGCCAACTGCAAGCATCAGTGACCTCAATCAATTTCTGAAAATTTTCTTGGATCAATGGGTGATCAAAAGGAATCCCTTCCTCATTTTGGCAAAATATAATCACTTGAAAAGACATCCAGGAGAAACAGTGAAACAATTTTCAACGAGATTTAATCAATTTTACAAGTCCATGCCTGTTGATATAAGACCACCTCCTAGTTTATCTCTCTTACACTACCCGGATGCTTTTGATCCAGAGATGGCAATTCAGCTAAGGGAAAGAAAATAGTGCAATTAGTGTGGCAGCCAATTTGATGATCAAAAGGTCAAGGCTGAAGGTAGACGAAAGGAAGAAAATATCAGACTAGTTGAAATCTTCAGAAGCTAAATTAGATATTCTGGCCAGCACCATGGAATTTTTTTTACACGGGATTAGCATAAGAGAACAACTTGTTGTTCAAAGGCATCATGTCTCATTGATTACAAAGAAATAAAGGGTCATTTTTCCCAAACACTTTGTAGCTCAACCTTGGTATCATGGATTGGAAAATGATCATTTCATGTATTGAATTCATAACACAGTCAAAGATGAAACTCCATCTCAACTTGGAGAGGAACAACCAGCTGATATGATGTGCATGTTTGATGAAAATTATTACCTGGATAATCTACCCATGTATGATCAGCATGATGATGATTATGTGGTTGAAATATATGTTCACTATTCAAAGAAATCAACAGCATTTCATTGGCAGGAATAAGATCAGTTACAGCTCAGATATGACAATCATCCTTTGCACAAAAATCATGACATCGATAAGGAAAATGCAGAAAACTTTCAGAATAAGGGAAAAATATTTGCCCTTATGTTTCTCTTATTTTCAATTTTTGAGAGAAAATTGTAAGCAAGTTGTCAATATTAGGGAGGGAGAATGTTCTGGTCAATCAGTTGAAGATGCCATTGATGATATGGAGGTTGTTCTAAACCCAGAATTACAGCCCTTGACCTACATTGATTTTCAAACTCCAAATGAAATCTTAGAGCCTAAGACAGAATATGAGTTAATCCAAAATAACTCTATACCATTAAGCTTTAATTCATTTCATTTTTTGAAAAAGAATATTGAGTATGTGCTAAAGGATAAACATACAGAAAATCAACAAGTTTCAGTGGAACCAATGCAACAGTCATCTCAATTTCTATAGGATCCAATATCTGATGTGATGGATGACTTGTGTTGTCAAAGTCCTTTTCCATCATCGAGCTATGGGATGAAAAGTTGTTATGATATTGACATGATCAGGCAGTCAGCTTCATTATCTTTTTCAGCAGGAGTCTCATTACAAAGCCCATCAAAACATTTGCAGCCATATCAGAAATTTTTTGAGGATCTAGACAACATACATATAGTACCAAATCATGAGGTTGAATTGGTTGAATTTGAATATCAAGGAATGGGTCAGGTCTATCTTGATCCTATGGCTATTTATATGGATAAATTCATCACTACACAACCCCAATCCATTTCCAGCATTTTTTTTTCTTTCATATTTACCAAGCTCTTTGTGGTAAATACTAGGTTGACAATTATTCTCAAGTACCCTTAATAGATTTAGTTTTGAGTTTTGTGCAAAACAGTGAAGAAGTTAAGGTATTATATCCAATTTTTGAATGGTTATATTGGATATTTCACATTGATTAAAACCAAACATTTAGTGTTAGAATAGGATTGTACATAAATAAGCTTACTAGATAAGCATATTTTCAGCAGTCAATTTTGCAGTGTGCAAATAAGCTCAGGGTTGTGAGCACTTTTCCAACATTTTTGTCAATTTAGTTCATATTTTGGTATGTAGACCAATTTTCTACTTAAGGTTTAGTCACAGAGGATTAGAATAGATGCATGTTGCATAATAAAGTTTTGGGATCAACCCAATGGATAAGGCACTGGTATACATGTTCAAAGTTCTATGGTTCTTGAGAACTCTCAAAACAGTTTCCATCCCCAGGTGGAGACTATGTTAGGGTCCTATAATTATAGGTGACTTGATTCTTCAACTATCTATTTGGCATTTCTCTCGTGATGAAGACACCTGGCTTGCTTGGATCACTTGATTTCTCTTATCCCTCCATATTCTTATGGTCTTTATCATTCATGGTCATTTTCATCATGTCATGAGTTAGTGGGTCATCATTAAATTCATAATCTTGTTTCCTCTGTTTTCCCAAAGTTTACCGTATATTTTTCTCCCTTATCAGAACAAGGTTTTCTATCATGCAAATTGAAATCATGGGAAGTTGGAGAAGTTCATGAGGAAGGAAGCCAGAGACACCAAGCATCATAGATCAAAGATAAGGAGGTGATTGGCATGATTTTTAGGGTTTTGTGGTCATCTGTTGTACATAGGGACAATTTTTCTTCAAAATAAGTTTCTGACCAAATGAAGATGAATTTGAAAAATGTGAAAGAGGTTTTTGTCAATAATAAACAAAGGAACAAAAAAATCCTTCAGTTTATACATAGGTGTTATTATTCAAGAGAAATTCCTAAAATACAATTGCTACAGGTGGGTTGCAGCACTTTTGGACAATTTTACTTAAAGTCCGTTTTTCAGGGGTTTCGAGCAAGGGTTTTCAATTCTTGATTACTCTATTGTGTTGTAGGCATCTCCATATTTCCAAACATACCAATTTCATCCCGAAAATCCTCTAGGAAATATTCCAAACATCCTTTTGAAATGGCGCTACGTTTATGTTGTATGGTCGCTACGCTTCTACGGGTTTAGCGACCAAATTAAAAATTGAAGTGTGAACAAATGAGAAATTATTTTTGACACCTAGGCGAGTTTTTTGTTCCAAACATACCCAATCACAAAACCTCTCTCAGTTGTGTAAAATTTTTTATGGTTAGAGAGATATATCTACATATTTGAGCCTTATTCTTGCAGAAAACACAAAAAAATTGACAATTTCAGGCATGTATAGAAGCATAGTGACCCCACACTACGCTTTTTCTTGGAGGATCCAAATTCACTTTTATCAGCATGGATGAATATATTATGAAGTTTAAATCTCAAATATATCACTGGTGGGCCAGTTTTGTATGAATTTTGTATCAAAAATTCAAAAACATGGTGAAAAATTGCTTTCTGCCCCTGTTTTCACCAAGGCGTTGTGCTTCTAGACCAGTTGTTGAAAATTCGGTTTTTTATGTCTTGGAGAGGCTATTTTTCTTGTTTATTGGTTCAGGAGGATAGTAGACATCCTCAAATATCCATAACACTCATCCTTTTTGAAAAATTATCAAGGGAAGGCCTCCAAAAATACCCTCAAAGATCACGCTACGTTTCTACAAAATTCGTTGTGTTTTTACCAGTAGGATAAATTTTCAATTTCCTTGATTCAATTCGAACTAAAAAGATGTGTTTGACCTTATGAGGTATCTAGATGATGTAATAAAATGTATATGAAATTTTCATGAATATTTGAATGTAATTAAAGGGTCATTAAAGTTAGTCAAACAATTAGAGTAAAAAGGGGGAAATAGTTTTTGACTTCCTAGTCTTTAGTTTATTTGGAGATTCTCTTGTGATTTTCTCCTATCATGAAGAATTTGACCCCTCATATGGGGAAATTTGTTTTGTATATATATGTAGACCCAAGATATTCAAGAAAAGTGTTGGACCTGAAGGGAAGGATGGTATGGAAAGATTATCATCTACTGTAAAGATGTTCAGCGGGCTGCAACTGACTTTTTGGATGAATATCAAGACATTTTGTTTCCAGATTCTTGTGTCATGATCATGTGGTGAAGTGCTTCTTGACATAATTTTTCATTCTCTTGTTTTAGATATTTTTTTATTTTCTTATTGTTTATAAGAATATTATGTTCAGGATTTGTCTCAAATACCATGTTCAAGCTTTAAGCAATATTTATGTTTTCTTCCAAGTTTGAGTAGAATTTGGATAATCTCTGCTCTGCATTTGGATTGAACCCTAACCTACTATTCCTTTCCATATAAAAAAATCAAAGGGTCCAGTGACATGATTACCTTGCCTGGATATAGTTTGTCTCTGTTATTCATTCATCTAATCATCTTAGCCTCTTGACTCCATTTTTCCCAATGGTCCTCTTCTGTTGTCCCAACCTAAAAATTCAAAAACAAACTTTCTATCCTCATAACTAGCCTAATATCCATTTCCAACAAAGTTATAGAATATAGAGAGATCCCTCTTTGAGTGTTGGAGGGATAGATCCTTGACTCCAAGCGGTTTTGTGGTTACCCCTGCCGATTTTTTCCTCAACCTGGGAAATTACAGGATGTTAACAGGGTGGATCGCAATGAGTAGGGTAACAAGCCCAAAACCTATCGAGGGTATCGAAAGAAAGTGATATGGAAGACAACTGAGGACCTCGGATGGATTTGATATCCATGAATCTCCATAGGCAAATGCAAATTGTAGTATCCCACGACAAGTCCTCAATATGTGTTCCTCACTACACTTGGTCCAGCTTTGGAGGGGTTATCTCCACTACCTTTTTGCATGCGACCTCGTGTTTATCCCCTGTGTTAGAGGGGGGTCCTGAATAAATTTCACGTTTACTGGAATTTTTACACTCTCTAGCACTGACTTCAATGTTTGTTTGTAATCCTTGAAGAGTTTCCTCTCCAACCTAAATCAAGGCTCTAGCCTAGACTAGTTGATTGACCCTACAAACATAAAGTCTAGTTGATTTTAAATTAGCGTTAATTTTAAGTGGATTTTCTTATGTCAAGGAAATGGTAATGAAACTAGTGGTGTGTTTTGAGAGATGAAGGAGAAATGAACGAACTGAAAGCAAAATAGATGAATACAAATTTGCAACTAACTCTTTAACCAACTTTTCATAACTACCTTTTTCTAATATCTTTTAAAGGAAAACCTAAAAAAAAATTTCACTCGACTACGAGCTACTTAATTTTCTAAGCAATCAGTAAAGAACTTAAGAAAATAACTATTTTTCCTAACAAGCAAAATAATCAACCCAACTACTTAACCAAACTAAGAAATGAAATATTTTTCTATTTTTGTTTATGCTTCAAACAAGAAACTTGAAATAAATTATTTTTCCTTTTCTTTAAAGAAAGTGAAAGGGGAAAAAGTAAAAAACAAGACAAAACCAAAAATTGACTTCTGGCCCACTGCAGATCGTAGTGAGTCACTGAAAACACCAAACAGGTTGATCAAAAGACTCACAGAATCGTTTAAAACCCTTTAAAAGAAAACACAAGAAATATTTAAAAATATAAGCAAACTGACGTCAAACCCAAGCTACAACTGTAACAAAAGATACACTATACTTAATCAAGAAACCTTGAGAATTATAACTTCAATTAGGGAAGAGGTTGACTTCCTCACAAAGAAAAAAATTCTTGACACAGGCACGCTACTGACACTTAAGCAACCTGCGTATGTACATGGGCTGTATATAGAGCAAGGCACGTATGTATGTGTACAGACCCACTACAGGTTGTGTACACCTCTGCAACTTCTCAAAAAAGAAAAAAAATTGACTGACTGACAAGGTAGGGAGAACTGGTATGGCACCAAAAGGTGACCAAAATCCCTTGAAGACTCAATAGACTTGTAGAAACTGAAAAAAGTTAATAAAACCAATTAAGCACCCAAAACATATCCCCTAAAACCTATAGGCTTCCCCACTATGGTTGCCAGTTCTAATATAGCAGGAAAAACCCCCTATGGACTACACTAGGGTTCAACATGTAGGAAGATCTAACCATCTAAAAGTCTCCTACTTTTCTAACTACCCCAAACATACCCAAAATTTATACATGAAAGACAAAGTGAAAAGATCGGGTAACTTTACCTTTTACTCTGCATCCAGTGTCGATCCTCTTGCGTTCGATAGCTCTATTGACTGCAAGACTCCTCCCAAGGCTGACCTGCATTCGCAAAAAGATAAACATGAAACTACAAACAAGCATCTCATATATAAATCATGGGTTAGATGTTATAATAAATCATAAATAAAATGCAAACATTAGACACATCATATTTCGAGATAGAAAAAGTATTCCTTTTATTGATATCACAATGTTTACTTACAACAAGATCAGTAAATTCTCCTCAAACTTGGTCCAGGCTCCTCTTCACCAAGATCCAACTGTGCTTCCACGTATCTTTCTCCTCTCAACCTCTCTCTAGGGAATGGAATAGGCTTATGATGGAGGAAAAGGAAAAAAAGGGGAAATTTTGGTACAAATCTCACAAGGTGGCTGCAAATTCTTAGGGCAAGGAGGGGATGTGAAATGGGTAGAGTTTCACTGTTCTTATGCCTAGATTTGGAATGATACCCTAACACCTCCTTTTATATGACAAAAGGATGGTTATTCAGTTGGGTTACGGGCTATAGGAGGTGGGATAGTTGGGAAACTACCAAATAGCTCGTAATCTCAATGAATTCCTTGCAGCTTTTGTGAGTATATGCGGGCTTTAATTATGCATATAACGTACGTACGCAGGCTGTAGTGGTGCATCAAGCATGTGTACGTGGGAAGGAGTGGTGCAGGGCACGTACATCTTCAAAAATATTTTTTTTAAGAAGAGTTGCTCAGTGATGGATTGGACAAAATAGCAAGTAGGAGGGCCAAATGCAAAGTATACACGTATGGAGCAATTTAGGGTTATAACAATCTATATGAATACAACAATGACCATTATTATATAGACTATATCTATCTTTCGGATAACACTAAAAGGTTTCTTAAGAAGAGTCAAAGTCACAATGTCTTGAAGTTAAAGGAAATACTCAAAGAACATGAAGAGAGTAATAAGACTCAATTAGAAGAAAAGGAATATGAGATCACAATACTAAAGAATGAAAAAGAATATAAGAAGGTAGATGATGAGATTAGCAAAATTATTGAAATTATTGTCCATCTCAAGACCCAAATTGGAAAAGCCAAAAGGGTAGAGGAACTATTGAAGTATCAAATAAATGAAAAGGAAGAGTCATGTCATAAGTTAGAAGATGAAGTTGTTGATCTTAGAAGGAAAGTAGAGAAGTCAAACAAATTCTTGAAGAGCTCACAAATCTTAAATGAGATCTTGGAAAGTCAAAGATCACCAAATGATAAATCAGGTCTTGGATACAAGAGAGAATCTACACATGTTGAAGGAAGCACCTCAAAGAAGCATGAGGTAAAGGATGAAGACAATGTTGCAAGTCAACTACCTACACAAGGGAAGGAAATTTTCAAAAGAGCAAAGAAATAAATACATCAAGAATCCATCCTTACACCTCAAAGAAGATGGACACCAAAGCAATGCTATGAAATTATTTTTCATGGTCAATGTTATTCATGTAATGAATATGGTCAGAAGGATTTGGAATGAAGATTTTATGCAAGGAGAAATAATGGAAGATCTCATAACACCATAAGGTGTTGGAGATGTGATCAAGTAGGACACATTGTTCACTATCAAGCATGAGATGTTACAGTTGTAGTGGATTTGACCACAAATCCCAGGATTGTTGGAACACAAGAAGAAACTTCATATAGCATGACTAGAAGAAGGTATGAAGCAAGGAAGTGAGACATCTTTGAAAATATGGAAGCTCAGAGCTCAAGTTCTAAGAAGCAAGGACACCTTCAAAAGTGGGTGAAGAATATTGAACAACCAAACAAGAATGGAAGGCTTGAGGGAAGCTCAAGTGTGTCATCTACTGAAGCATATGTGGGTGACATTGGTAACAATCACGTACATACGTAGGCTGACCTTGAATAGGTCGCGTACATACGCGAGCTATCTATGCAACAAGCCGCGTATATGTGGTAAATACTTGGGAAAAAGGTTATGCACATGGATTGTAGCTTGATGCGATGGTATAACTCTATGTTGCAGGGTCTGACATAGTTTGTTGTAGGTTATGACATTGTTTGTTGCAAGTTTGAATGATTACATATTGGATTATGTATGGTGATGATATATAATGAAATTTTATCTTGGATGCATGGCACTAACCCTTGAGTATGGATTGAGGAATCTTTTGTTGAAGAACATTGATGGTTATGGCAGTGAATTTATGGCACCTTGGTTATATGATATATCTTGATGATGCTAGCTAGAGATGTCATTTATGTATTGAAGAACACTACTAGTACATGTATTGTTGGATACTTAGTATTTGATGTAGTGAATGGAGGCTTGAGCCTTGATCTATAGTTGATGCATGATTGATACACTTCTAGTACATTGGTAGAGGCACCTACTAGCAGGTTGATTGTAACATGTTTTGTGGTGGATTTAGCATACATGTATGAGGATTCATCTTGTTGTGGTATTGGTGCATGGTTGATGTACTTGCTTGGTACAAGTGGTGATACATGTTGATGTGCATGTTTAGTACACTCATATTTTTTATATATATTGGATGATATAGTTGAGACACTTGACTGATTGAGATACATGGTTGGCATATTGGTAGATACACATGTTTGGCATGTTGGTAGATTCACATGGTTGGCATATTGATAGAGGCATATGGTTGATACATTCCATTGATGATATTTTTTGGCAMATTGTATGGTGTTGATGTACATGGTTGATGTACATGGGTGTTGTGCATGGTGAGCAYACATTWTGKTAHAKGATGCACATGGTTGATACTTTTATTCATGATTCTATACTTCATTGTTGACATATCTTTTGCTTCATGATGTATGGTATGGCACAAGTTTGATGCATGAACAGGTCCAAGGATTGTCATAGAAAGAGAAGTTGATCTATGATCTGGTTGAGCAGTAGAATTTGTGGTAGAAGCATGTTGTTCATATTGCCGAGAAGATAGGGGGAGACATACCCATAGGGGGGGTCATTCTTATTCCCATGATTCTAGGAGGAAATATCCCTATATTTGAACAAAGAGCAAAAAGGCATAATTCCAGGGGGAGTGATGGTCACAGGGGAGTATGAGTGATGTATCTTTAGCATTACATCAGAGTGATATCCCTTGTTCAAAAGGGGAGAGATTATTCAGAGGAATATTAAAGGCATTCAGATAGGGGGAGCATCCCCAAGGGAAAAATCACCCTTTTCCATTGATGTCAAAGGGGGAGAGATAGTCACATTGATGTAGAGAAATGCCTTGTCTACATTTTGACATCAATGTTGGTATTGCCATGAATGCCAAAGGGGGACATTGTTGGATCAGGTTTTCATTGATGCCAAAGGTTTAATTAATTGATCTCAAAGGATTGATGTCAAGTGATTGATTGATGTCAAAGGAATTGATTGATGCCAAAGGATGATTGAATGATGTCAAAGGTCAAAGGTTTGAGGTCAAATGATTGATGTCAAATGAACAATGTCTTATCATAGTATATTGATGAAGTATGTGTTGTCCTTGATGTGAATGGATTGATTTCAAGTGGAATCATAGTCATATGATGCCATTAATACGATGTATAGATGAAGATGGATCAATGAGTTTTCATTGATACATGATTCATAGATGAAGATGGATCGATGTGGTTTCATTGGTGTATGATGCATTCTTGAATTGATGTAAAAATGAATCATTATTGTCTTGTCATTCTTTATGAGGAGTACAAATGGATGAACTCCAAAGTGGTCCCCTTATGGTGAAAGCACTCACGTGAAGACGCTTTTTGGTTGAGTTGTCCTTGAAGTATGGTTGGAGAACCCATGCTTGAATGTGGAATAGTGATATGAAGATCAATGAATTTGTCAATGGAACTATCCTAGATGGATATTGCTTGTCATACCATTTCTGGTGGTATGTTAAATCTCACATAACTCCTCATGGTTTGAGAGTTATGGCCTTACGAAGATGAAGGACCCTCATATGTTGGCCTGAAGCCCCAAGAGGCCAAAGAAGTCAAAGTTATTGAAAAGAAGAAATTATTATTTAAATGGTAAATAAAAGTGACAAAGTCAAGGAGGAATATTTAAATGGATAAATTTCTAATTATGAAAAGTGGTTAACCCTAAAAAGGAGGAAAATAGGTTAAGTGACCTAGAAATGGGTTAAGTGACCTAGAAGATGCTTCTAAGAAATATAATTGGAGATTATAAATAAGAGGCAATGGTCTCTTGGGAAAAAAATCTCTTATGTATCTCTTGAGAATTATTGAAGATATATTCTGAGAGAGAGCATGTATGGAAGAACTCATGGATGCATCAAAGTTTCAGCAAGTCTGAGATCATCAAGGAAAAAGTCGTAGAAGTTCAGAAACCCTAGTTTCTAAGGTATACGTAGGTTGCAGTGATCTAGGGAGTGTACATACGCAGGCTGAATGAGGATAGGGCACGTACAGTGGATGAAGTCATGAAGACTTGTGTGTGAGATGGTGTCAGGCTCTTGAAGACTGAAGCTGGTTCCAGATATGCAATCTATGGGCTTAGATCTACCATAGAAATTTTGGTATGGTTACATTATTGTCTTGATGGACACTCTTGCTTGTTGTTTAGTGAATGCTTAAGGCATTCTTGGTATGGTTTTTGTGATGTGGTTTGTGTTGGTTCATGGAGTGAGAAGCACTCGTATTATTCAGTGTTGATATTATTTCTATAGTATGTTGATTTCTTATACATGATTGAGTAGCATTCATATTGTATTGTTGAGGAGCATGAGTAAGTTGTTGGAGAGCTTGGATGTGTTGTGACTAGTTATGGATCAAATTGGACAGTGAGAGACATAAGAGAATGTGATTCAAGGTTGTAGAGGATCTGAGTGTGTGATGAAAATAAAACCCTAATTGCTCATAAGTGATACGCAGGTTGTAGTACAGATTGGCCGCGTACATACGCGAGGTGTACTACTAGTAGGGTGCATACATACGTGTGTTGCACTACCAACATATCGCGTACCTGTTGACATATTGATAGATGTTGATGATTGTTGCCTCATATTAGTTGGTGTTGAGGGTGTAAGTTGAGTCTTACATTATAGATTTGGTTCTCTTGTAGATTTGTACTCTATTTAGTTGGTTCTCTTGTAGAGTTGTACTCTATTCAGTTGTTGCTTATAAACCCAAGGATTGTAGTCCATAATAAAAATAAAATTGTGCATACATCTTCTGTTCCTTTTGTTCCTTGTGGTGATGATTTTTTGATGATATATTGTTGATATATGTTCACATTTAACTGATTATAAATGACAACAATAAGTAATGAGTAAATGGTTATTGTTAACTAATGAGTTTTTTGAAGGGGAAGTTNGTAGTCGGTGTGTCCAACAATTCCTCCTCATCCATCCCTTGCATAAAGCTCCCAAAGTCATAGGTTTGATATCCTAATGATTTCTCCCAAGACCATAGGTTTGATACCTCTAATATCCACCCCCTTCGCCATGGAAATCCCTCATTATATAAGATTAGGAGGATTAACCACCATGGAGAGGATCACTCATCAGATCCACTAAAAAGGGATCTAAAAGATATTTAGGGAGAAAATGTATCTTAAGGATTTTAGGGAGAAAACATCTCTCAAGTATTTTAAGGAGGAAATATTTCAACCATCCATGAGATCCTCCACCTTCCCTAAAAAATAGGAAATCAAATGTGAGGTGGATTCTCACACTTAATTAACTTATTTTTCATGAATATTAATAATAATTCAGGTGCACTTGTTATTTTGGCCTTCATGTAATATATCCCTCCTCCACATTGACTAGGGATTGTAACATAGGTTATTCCATGGTGTCAAGGTGTATGAGACACTTTTATGACACTTACGACACTTAGGGAGAGGTACCTAGGTGTGCAAATTTCATGTGTAACAATCCTATAAGAGAACAAGGGTGCACAACCAAGGAAGACATGTTTTCGGAAAGACAAGGAGAGAAAGAGAGCTCTACGATTATGAGGTGGACGTAGAGGGAGAGCTCCCACAAGGAGCCAAGCCACTCTACTTGGGATAAATTTTTCTACCTTGGGGTGGATTCATTGGACATATATGGACGATTTTCTCTTGGAACAATTTTGGCTAAGTCTGGAAATGCAGGTTTATTGGAGGCATGTGCAAGGAAGAACCGAAATGGGTGAAGTCTGTGGAAATGAAGAGACAACAAGTCTGTGTTTGGGGGCACATATGAGGTGCACCGTAGGAGGATTTAGAGATGATTGTGACATATAATATTGGTGACTATCTATGTATGAGTGTCTTAGTGAGGTGAGGCGAGTTGTTTGACTTCGCACTATAGTAAATTGAGTCGATAATGCTCATGTTGTAATTGTTTTGCAATAAAAAAACTTAGCCAGGTGTTAGGAACAGTTCCTATTGCCTGAACTATATGTGTTTCTATATTTCGTTTGTTCCAAAGTTCTCTTGGTTTCTCATGTATGTATTCTTATATATGATTGTTAAATCAATTAATGAATGTCTAAGTATGCCAGAGTTGAACTAGACTAGGAGTGTGACTCATTAGTAGCCTAGAACAAAGTATGGGTATGCTCTAGGTGAAGAGGCATAGTCCAGATGAAGTATGGGAAGGGGATCTATAATGAATATATGCTTCCTTGACATTATTTATGTTAAAGGAGTGGTTGTATATTAATGTAATATGTATGATATCTATAAATCTAGATTTTGCATTATTTTCCACGTTATAGGAAAACATAATGTAGAAAATAGTATCCCAATGAAAAATTATTGAATATTAATATGATCTAGATGGATATCAGTGACCACCCACCTATTGCAACTGGATCATCTTAGTAGTTTCTCAGTTTGGGAGCTTTTTTCCTAGTTTTCGGGTCTTGAACTTCTAGGGTTGTTTTGAGGCCCTAAACAACGTTTTTAGGGATCACCACAATCAAACTATGGACAAGGTCAATGATTAATGGTGTATTGTGTATTCCTTAGATAGACCTTTCCAACGGGCTATTGTGTGCCTAAAACATAGATCGTATGAAAAAATTACGACCCTTGGAAGTTGATGTACCAACTTACCCCAATGGAGCCCACATGACTTTTGGGGCTTCATCTCCTAGGGTTAGGTTTTTGGATGTCTAGGGTTTTGGTATTCATGTTTATTGTAAAAAGGCTTTTAGAGCATCATTCTACTCATTTTCTTTTGAATGAGCATAGTCATCACCTCTCTTCTTAGAGATAAGCTTACACCATTCTAACAAGTTTATTTTAGTCTGCATTTTACAGTTTCAACATATTTCTTATTTAATAGAAGTCAAGTTTTACTTTATATCTATTATTATTCATTGTTTCTTTGTGTTAATATTATAAATATTTGTTTCATTTTGTTCCTCTCATAAATATGGATCAATGGTATCAGAACGGTCTACTCCTTGTCATTTTTAGTGCATGTCCCTAACAAGGTGAGGGTATAGAGAGTTGGGTCTCGAGCTTGTTTCTCTTGAGGACCACTACTCTCATACGCCCAAGAAACCTTCCATGGTGGGAGAAAATAAAGATGATAGGATAGGATATCCTTTGAAATTATTACTCAAGGAATCCCTCCAACGATAGAGGAACGATATGATGGAAAGATTTGCACAAATCCTTTGATGATTGTCTATAGACGATGCATCTACCTCAAGCGGAGGCGTTCCCCCTTCAAGGTACAGATCAATTTTGATATTCCTATATTTCAAGGTAAAATAGATTCATATGATGTATATAAATGGTTAAACCTTATAGAAGGGTATTTTTCAATCCACAACTTTTTTGATAGAGAAAGGATTACATTTGCACTCCTCAAGGTCATCCCCCATGCCGAATATTGGTGGGAGACTTTCTGTGATCAAAAGGAAATAGAGGGATCCACACTATTTGTAGTTGCACGCACTTGGGGTTCCTTCAGGGATGTTATTAAGTAAAAATACTACCATGTTGGAAGTTATGATTACTTGTATACAAGATGGACCACACTATGGAAAGAAATAAACCAACTATTGCTAGAGTTCATCGTTATCTTCCATACCTTTCACACCAAGATGGGTACCAAATATTCTGATCGAAATATGGTGCTCAAGTACTGTGACGATATGCATATATATATCCAGACAAAAATGGAGTTTCTAGACATCTCATCCTTGGGCACAACCTATTGATATGCTTTCAAAATTGAGCATAATCTTAAACAAAAGATGAAAAAATTTGGGTCTGGGAGCCCCTCATAGAAGAACTAGGGAAAGGGCATCCCCAACCCATAGAAAAAAGGGAAAAGGTCACATCCATGGCCTTCACAACTGATCTCTCCATGCAACAGAAGAAAGTGAATAAGGTCATGGAATAATACAATGACATCTTCTCCTCAACCACTAGGGTACCTATTCATTGTTAGGTCAAGCATTCAATCAATCTAACCCCCAACACATCGTTACCCAATGGGTCAATCTATCATCGCTCTATGTTAGATAAAAACAAGATCAAGCTTCAGATCCAAGAATTGCTCCGAAAGAGGCATATCTGATCCATCTCATCACCATGTGGAAGTCGAATCATGTTTGTGCAGAAGAAAGATGGGACTTGGTGACTCTGCATCGATTACCTGGCCCGAAATAAAATCACAGTCAGGAACATGTACCTAATTCCCTGAATCGATGATCTTCTTGACCAACTGAAGGGGGGGAATACTTTAGTAAGATTGATATGAAGTCTAGATACCATTAGGTCCCAATAGAGAAGACAATTGTATGGAAAATTGCCTTCAATTCCAAAGATGGTCTTTTCGAATGGTTGGTCATGCCTTTTGGTTTGATGAATTCCCAAACAAATTTCATGAGGATGATGGATGATTCTTATGGATTTTCACCAATTATTTTGTAGTGGTATATCTGGATGACATCCTCATCTACAACAAGACTTGGGTAGAACACTTGTAGCATATTCAATGGGTTCTACACACTCTTTAACAACACAAACTATATGAAAATTTGTAAAAATGCTCATTCAACATGGATAGGGTCCAATACCTAGGCTACATTGTTGATGAGCATGGGGTGCATGTTGATCCCAATAATATCCAAGTAGTTCATGATTGGCCAGGCCCAACCACACTCACTGCACTTCAGATATTTCTAGGCCTTACCAATTTCTATCGCAGGTTCGTGTTGGGATTCTCCCATCTTGAATGGGCCCTCATCCAAGTAAACAAGGGTGGTGGTAAGGAAAATTTCGTATGGGGCCTTTTGTAATAGAAATCATTTGATGATTTGAAGAAGCACTTGTTCTCATCTCGAGTGCTCCCATTACTTGACCTATAAAAACCCTTTGAGATCAAGACAGATGCTTCAGACTATGTTGTGGGTGCATTTATCACTCATCATGGACACCCCGTGGCCTATCATAGTGAGACACTATCATATGTTTTCCGTAAGTACCCTACTTATGAAAAATAAATGTACTCCATTGTGCAAGTTTGTCTACAATGGAGGCAATAAATTATCGGGAAGGAGAGATTCATCCACACCAATCATAAGCCACCAATGTTCATGTAAACATAAGGAAAATTGAAAAATGACCACCATCATAAGTGGTCCACCTACTTGCAGTAGCTCCATAACAACATCAAGTATAATATAGGAAGCACCAATCACAATGTTGATTTCCTGAGTTTCCCTCCAGTTTCAACACTCACCACGGTGCTAAATTCTTCCAGGCACAAGACCTTCGAATGACTCCAACTCTATGAGAGAGATCATGACTTCTCCACCACCTACTAGATGTTGGGAGCAAACACAACTGTCACTGAACACCATCTTCAGGATGGGATGTTGTGCCATCTGAGCCATCTATGCATTCCATCAAGCAAGTGAATGAAGTTGATTTGTGAATTCCATTACAGTAGGGTGGCAGGACACTTTGGCATCAAAAAGAAAGTGGAAGTACTTCAACAACATTTATATTGGTCGAAACTTCAACAAGATGTTAGCAAGTATATTAGGTCATGCACGTCCTGCGTAATTGCAAAACTGACCATTAAGAAACAAGGCATGTACGCCCCTCTTCCTACTCCTGAAAGGCCCTAGGAATCCATATCAATGGACTACATGTCGGGCCTTCCATCAACCAATAAGGGAAATGAGTGTGATTTTGTGGTGGTTGATAATTTTTCTAAAATGGCGATTCTAGTCACCCACAAGAAGAGAATCACATCAGAGGACACTACCAAAATCTTCTTCGAATGATTATGGGTACATTTTTGGATAACAAAAACCATCGTCTCATATAAGGACAACCAGTTCCTCAACACATTCTGGTCGAGCCTCTGGTCACTGTTGGACACCAAGCTCACCAAATCCACTGCCTTCCACCCCTAGATGAATGGTAAAACCAAGGTCTTCAACCAGATGATTGTGCATATCCTACGCATGTACAATTCCAAGCATCTCTTCCATGGGATGAAATTATTCCCTATGTTCATCACAGCTTCAACTGAGCATTACATAACTTAACCAATCACAACCCCTTTCATATGGGGTTGGGATTTCAAGCATTCAGTCCCATGGATCTTGCACTACTTGTTGCGGCCACCCAGGCAAACTCGTCCCATGCTCAAACTGAAGCTAACAAAGCTATGAGTTTCATTGAGAAGATCCAACACATCCACCAACAAGTTCAAGATATTTACATAAGTCCAATGCCAAGTACAAGCAGTTCCATGATCAACACTAGGTGTCACATAAGTTTCAGGTGGGAGACAAAGTCCAGTTGCACTTGCAGAAGGAACGCCTTACGGGGCCCCATTGGAAGTGTCATCCACTCTGTTATGGACCTTACACCATTACCAAGGTTGTGGGTGATAATTCTTTTGAGCTCAACATTCCCCCTTTCCTTGTCTTGCATTCAATATTTAATGTGGACATCCTTTAGCCATATTTTCCACCATTATTGGACACCTCAGAGATAGTAGAACAATTGACACCAATAGAACTCAACCCTAACTACATGGAATATGAATCCACTGATCATATTGTGGAAAAACATGTCAAGGTCATTCACCAGCATAGATCCAACTCTATCGGGTTGTCAAAGCAAGGTAGCTCCTACACCAAGGAGAATGGCTCACCCGGGGACAAATATAGTAGAAATTTCCTCATCTAATGGGGGAACTCAATGAAATAGGTACCATTGCTTCATAAGGTGGGAATATTGATCCTAATGCATATCGGTGGTCACCCACCTATTCCAACTGGCTCATCTTGGCAGTTTTTGAGTTTGGCAGTTTTTTCCTAGTTTTCGGGCCCTAAACTTCTAGGGCCATTTTGAGGCCCTAAACAACGTTTTTAGGGCTCAAAATAGTCAAACTATGGAAAAATTTAGATTTTGACAGCGTATTGTATAGTCCTCGGATAGACCATTCCAACAGGATATCGTGCGCCTAAAACAGAGATTGTATGCGAAAGTTACGACCCCGGGAAGTTGATGCACCAACTTACCCCAACAAGGCCCACATGACTTTTGGCACTTCATCTGCTAGGGTTAGGTTTTTGGATGTCTAAGGTTTTCGAATTCATGTTTATTCTAAAAATGCTTTCAAAGCCTCATTATACTCATCTTCTTGCGAATGATCATAGTTTTCACATCTCTTCTCAAAGATAAGTTGTCACCATTATAGAAAACTTTTTTCAGTTTGCATTTTACAGTTTCAACATATTTCTTATTTAATAGAAGTCAAGTTTTATTGTATCTCTATTATTATTCATTGTGTCTTTGTGTTAATATTATAAATCTGTGTTACATTTCGTTCTGCTCATTTGTCACATGGTCATTCTGATGCAGACAAAAACAAATTGTGACTATTAATCCTTGAAATTTTAGCACCATACCCTTATCAACTAAGTATGTGTACTTTTCACAGACCATAACTCACCTCAAGTTGGATATGAGGAAACATGGATTCATTAGAAAACTTATGATGAGTACTACATGATGCAATCAAAAAAAAAATATTTAGAGTTGTTAATAACTTTTTTTAATTAGTAAATATAAAACATTAAAAATGGGCCAAATTGAGTTAAAATGCATGTCGATAAAGAGTTGCACCATATATTAAGTAATACAAAGACTATAGTGGGTCAACACATACTAAAAAACAATTATAAAAATATACAACATTAAAAATGGGCCAAATCGAGTTAAAATACATGTCGACAAAGAGTTGCACCATTTATTGAGTAATACAAAGACTGTAGTGAGTCAACACATACTAAAAAAACAATTCAAAAAAATGAAGAAACTTAGAAAAATGTGCTATAAAATCATCTAATTACTAAAATCATCTAAATACATAACTAAAACTCTTAGGAGTTACATCGGTGTATTACCAACCTACAAAACCATGTTATCGCAAACACACACTTTGAGATGAATACTAAGAAAATTGTTTAAAAAAATGAATCATAGTTTTTGTTGTACTATAAAATCATCCAATTACATAACTAAAACTCTTAGGAGTTACATAAATGTATTACCAACTTACAAAACCATGTTACCACAAACACACACTTTGAAATGAATACTAAGAAAATTATTTTAAAAAATGAATCATAGTTTTTGTTTTTATACATTTAAATGTTATGAGTGTTATATCCATATTATACTTTCCAAAAAATATACTAAGAAAATTATTAAAAAAAATAATCATAGTTTTTTGTTTTTATAGATTTATATGTTATGAGTGTTATATTTCTATTATATTTATAAAAATGTATTTTTAAAAAAAAATTATAGTTTTTGAAAAGATTAATATTTTTTATTATTAATTTTATTTATGTAATGTTTTTAATTTTGATTAAATATATAGTTAAGAATATATATATATATATATATATATATATAATGTTTTTAATTTTGATTAAATCTATAATTAGAATGTTTTTATAGTTTTTGAGGGTATTTATATATTCAAAAATGTAATTTAAACAACAAAACAAAATGATAATTTCACCAAAATTTATTTAATAAAATTCCAATAAAACAATTTAAATATTCTAATATTTTAAAAAACCCTAACATATTATGTAAACTATAATAAAAAAATAATAATTTGATTTTTATTAAATTAAAATAAAATTTTACAAAATTCAATTGTTATGGTGATATGATATACGACAATCCTGACTTAATAAATCACTAGAATGCGCATACTCTTTTCATGATCCAGTGCGTTATCTTTTTGTAGTTAACTCATCTACACTCCTCGTCTACTTCTTCAATCTGGTAATGTTTAGTAATTTCTGTTGGGTATGTGTTATATTATTTGCATGTGTGTGTGTGTGGGTGTGTCAGATAAGACAATTGCATCTGACGATCCCTTCACCTAGAGCTCTGCCGTGTGTGGCAGGAGATTTCCTAGGGGGGGTAGGTATGCCCCCCCCTAGTTGCGTTCAGTGTTCGGGGCAGCGTCCCATTTTTTTTTTTGGACAGTTTTTGCTATTTTTAGCGGATTTGTAAATTAATCCTGGATTAAGGGATTAGGGTTTTGGTATCTACAGAATACCTAAAAACATTGTATATATTGTATGGGGAATGGTGAAATTCGATATAATGA
This sequence comes from Picea engelmannii, assembly GCA_009831015.1. Classification (NCBI taxonomy): domain Eukaryota; kingdom Viridiplantae; phylum Streptophyta; class Pinopsida; order Pinales; family Pinaceae; genus Picea; species Picea engelmannii. The sequence continues at coordinate 874,974 of ML784309.1, forward strand.
AAATAAGAAAGGTTTTCCTGGTTGAGGGTTTCCGGTATAAAATCTCTGTGTACTCTGTGTATGAGCCATTGATTAATTTCTGTATTTCTTAAGAATCTATATGCATTGCTTTACTTCGCAGGTTTAAAACTTACATGTGGTATCAGAGCTCATTTTTGGCTTCAGAGGGATGCCTTTGTTGCTGAGGGTTTGGCTCGGTCTTGATAGATCAAGTTTATCTTGGGTCTGTGATAAACCTGGGTTTAGTGGGAGATTTTGCAGTGAAGATTTGAGTAAAGAAAGAGAAATGACAAGCTCATCTAGAATTGAGATAGAGAAGTTCAATGGTAAAAACTTTGAGCTATGGAAGCTCAAGATGGAGGACCTTCTTGTAGACAAAGAACAATGGATCGTTGTGGATCTTGGTTCACAGCCTACTGGTACACCATCTACAAGCACACAGGCTACTGGTACACAACCTACCAGTACACAAACTACTAGTACACCAGTTACTGGTATGTCGAAGGAAGATTGGGACAAGTTGGACAAAAGGGCAAGGAGTACTATTTGACTCTGCCTAGCAGATTCGGTGTTGTTGAATGTCTCGGGAAAATATATAGCCAAGGAACTATGGGATAAGTTAGGGAATTTGTATCAATCAAAGTCCCTGGTAAACAAGTTGTTTCTTCGAAAGAAGTCGTATCATCTTAGGATGGAAGATGGAGATTCTGTGACAGAACATCTAAATGCCTTTAATACTCTGGTAAGTCAACTTGGATCTATTAATATTACGATTGCAGAAGAAGATAAGTGTATTACTTTGTTATGTTCTTTTACAGACTCTTGGGATAATTTGGTTGTAGCAATAGGTAGTACCACTCAATCTACATTGAAGTATGAGGATGTAGTTGCATCCTTGTTATCTGAAGAGATGAGGTGAAAAAACATGGATGGTCACAACACAGATGCTTTATTTGTAAGAGGGCGTACCCAAGAAAGGAACCCTGGTAAGCCTTCAGGATGGAGATCTAAGTCTCCAAGAAAATATTTGAGGAAATGTTGGAAGTGTGGTAAAATAGGGCATTATAAGAAAGATTGCAAGTCTAAGAAGGTTGAAAAACCAAAGGGATCTGATAGTACCTCTTCCACGAAGGTGAAAACCTCCACTGAAGAAGAAGGTGATGTTTACCTAGCATCTACAAGTACACATGCAGACCATGGTGTATGGTTGATCGACTCAGGTGCATCATACCATATGACTCCTCACACGGAGTCGTTCTCTGAATATGAAAAATATGATGGTGGTGATGTATTCCTAGGAGATGACTCGATAACAAAAATATTGGGACGTGGAAGGGTTAAGTTGTTGTTAAACGATGGAAGGATTATAACTCTTCCTGGGGTTCTACACATTCCAAAACTAGCCAGGAGCCTAATATCTGTAAGCAAGTTGAGTGATGCAGGAGTGAAAACTGTATTTGAAAAGAACACTTGCAATATGGTACAAGGAGCAATGGTGTTGATGAGGGGAGTTCATTGTGGAACTCTATAGAAGTTGTTGGGAAGAACTTATACTAATGGGTGTAACAGTTCTATTTTCCTTGAGTAGAAAAATGAAGGAGACAAGACCAATACTGTCCCGGAAAAGAAGACCATGTTGTGGCATCAAAGACTGGGGCATATTGGAGAAAAGGACCTTCAAACACTACATGGTAAAGGTATGATTGAAGGTATGTCTAATTGCACTCTGGATTTTGATTTCTATGAAAATTGCATATATGGTAGCCAAAATCGAGTAAGATTCCCATCTGGTGCTACAAGAGAAAAGGGGATCTTAGAGTTGATACACAGTGATGTGTTTGGACTTGTTATTGTTCCATCCCTAGGTAAATATGTGTATTATGTTTCATTCATAGATGATTTTTCAAGGAACGCATGGATTTATTTTCTTAGAAAGAAATCTGAGGTATTTGATAAATTTAAAGATTTTAAGGCTCTGGTAGAAAATCAGACAGAGAAGAAAATAAAGGTATTGAGAACATATAATGGTGGAGAATTATTTGGAAATGAATTCGAAGAATTCTATAAGAAGTGTGGTATAGCAAGGCAGAATACTACTCCATACACTCCTCAGCAGAATGGAGTTGCAGAAAGGATGAACAGGACACTGATGGAAAAAGCAAGGAGCATGCTCAGCAGTGCCAGGTTAGGACAAGAATTTTGGGCAGAGGCAGTGAGTATAGCATGTTACTTGGTCAATCGATCACCTTCATGAATGTTGGATGATACAACTCCACATGAGGTATGGTCTCGAAAGAAACCCTCTCTTCAACATTTTAGAGTTTTTGGTTGTGATGCTTATGTACATATTCCAAAGGAAAATATGAGTAAGATGGATAATAAAGCTGAAAAGTGTATCTTTATTGGTTATAAAGATGGTGTGAAAGGTTATAAGCTTTGGAACCTAGAAACCAAGAAAACTGTTTACAGTCGAGATGTTGTTTTCAGAGAGGTAAAAGATGTGTCCAAACAGGAATTCCCACAAATGCAAGATGAACCTGAGAAAATAGAGCTTGAGTTGGATGATGCAAAATTCGAATCATATGAAGAAGAGGAAGCAGAGGAAGCATAAGAAGAAACTCATACCCCAGTATTGAGGAGATCAGTGAGAGATAGAAGGCAACCAGAAAGGTATAGTCCACCTGATTTTCGTTCCAATTTTGCTTTATCTATTACTGATGATGATCCCATAACTATTAGGGAAGCAATGAATTTAGAGGATAGTAAACTTTGGAAGAAGGTCATGGTTGAAGAAATGGATGCCTTGGATAAGAATGAGGCATGGGATATAGATGAGATTCCAGCTGGAAGAAAATCAGTTGGTAGCAAATGGTTGTTCAAGAAGAATTTTAATGCACAAGGTAAAGTGGAGAAATAGAAATCTCGGTTAGTAGCAAAAGGTTATTCCCAGGTAGAGGGAATTGACTTTGGTGAGATTTTTTCTCCTGTTGCTAAGTTAACTTCTATTATATTTATTTTATCTATTGCTGCTACTTTTGATCTTGAAGTGGAACAAATGGATGTGAAGATAACATTCCTACATGGGGATCTGGAAGAAGAAATATACATGAAGCAGCCAGAAGGCTTTGTAGTGAAGGGAAAGAAAGAGCTAGTCTATAAGCTAAATAAGTCACTATACGGTCTGAAGTAATCACCTAGGATGTGGTACCAAAAGTTTGACACATACATCCTTGGATTGGGATTTGGAAGAAGCAGGGCTGATCACTGTGTATATTCCAAGCAGGTTGGTAATCACTTCATTTATGTAGTGTTGTATGTTGATGACATGTTGTTGGTAGGAAATAACATGGATGTTATCAAGGAGGTGAAATCAAAACTATCCTCCAAATTTGACATGAAGGATCTCGGTGTTGCTAACTTCATTCTGGGAATGGAGATTAAAAGAGATTGTGCAAACAAGAAACTCTGGTTGAATCAAAGAAAATATGTTGAAACAATATTGTAGAGGTTTAATATGCATGGAAGTAAACCGATAAAGGTTCCTATTCCTATAGGTGTAAATTTATCTACAGATCAGCGTCCCAAGACACAAGAAGAAGAAGAGGACATGTCCTATGTTCCATATGCTAGTGTAGTTGGTAGTTTGATGTATGCAATGGTTTGTACTAGATTGGACATTGCACATGCAGTGGGAGTTTTGAGCAGGTATATGTCAAATCCAGGGAAGGAGCATTAGACAACAGTAAAGAGGGTCTTTAGGTATCTTCGTGGCACCACCAGTTATGGATTGTGCTACCAAGGAAGACCAGGATTGGACATAGTGGTGGACATACATGGCTTTGTTGATGCAGACTGGGCTGGAGATTTGGATCGCAAGAAGATCTACAAGTGGATATGTGTTTAACCTATTTGAAGGAGCAATCAGTTGGATGAGCCAAAGATAGGCTGTAGTGGCACTCTCAACTACAGAATTTGAATACATGGTAGCCACTCATGAAAGCAAGGAAGCAATATGGTTACAAAGATTGTGTTTAGGTATTGGGTTGGTACAACAAGTAGTGAGATTAGACTGTGACAGTTAGAGTGAAATATTCCTAGCAAAGAACCCATCTTATCATTCGAAGACAAAGCATATTGATGTTCAGTATCACTTTGTGAGAGACATGGTTGAGGAAAAGAAGGTGTTGCTGGAAAAGGTTGACACTTTGAAGAATGTTGCAGATTCATTGACAAAGTCTATGAGCACAGAAAAGTTCTTCTGGTGTAGAGTAACAATGGGCATTGCTGCCCAGGATTGTTGACTATATAATCCCCTCGACCCCTCGATGCAAAGAAAACAACAAGTGGGAGAATGTTGGGTATGTGTTATATTCTTTGCATGTGTGTGTGTGTGGGTGTGTCAGATACAACAACTACGTCTGATGATCCCTTCACCTAGAGCTCTGTCATGTGCACCAGGCGCTTTCCTAGGGGGGTCCCAGGGGGGGGGCAAGTATGCCCCCCTGGTTACGTGCAGCGTTCGGGGCAGCGCCCCGAAATTTGTTTTTGGGCGGTTTTTGCTAGTTTTAGCAGATTTTGCTATTTTTAGCGGATTTGCAAATTAATCCCGGATTAAGGGATTAGGGTTTTGGAATCTACAGAATACCTAAAAACATTGTATATATTGTATGGTGAATGGTGAAATTCGATATAATGAAAATAAGAAAGGTTTTCCCAGTTGAGCGTTTCCGGTATAAAATCTTTGTGTACTCTGTGTATGAGCCATTGATTAGTTTTTGTATTGCTTAAGAATCTATATGCATTGCTTTACTTTGTAGGTTTAAAACTTACAATTTCTTTCTCCAATCAATCACTTATCATTCATTCATTACGATGGTGCTATAAATATTCAACATGATAAATCACTTCTACGTTGGCATTGTTTTAATCTTTTCTCCAGCTTCCTGACACAGTATAGGTTGAGTGGTCTATTCCTTTGCATTGAAAACCCTAGTTTAGCTATTCATAATTTGAATATGAAATTCTAGTTAAATTTTTCAGAATATCAAAGCTTTGTTATTTTGATAATTTTTTTATTTTGTTACATGTTCTTATCAATTTAATATATATATATATTTGAATTTGAATTATTTATTATTATTTGTTTCACTGTTAAATTGAAAAATTAATTTTATTATAAAAAGAAATAAATTTAAAGTGAAACATGAATCAATGATCTTGGTTCACATCATAATCACAGGGCTTATTGAATGGTGAGAAATGCTTCAATTTTACATAAACTGAACTAGGATTAATGTGAACAAAAATAAATTTTTGAATTTGGAGCATAATTATTTTTATTCCCATGGAAAAGTATTTAATTACCTTACCTCATATCACCTCACCTCATGCTATATCAAAAGATTAAAAATTTCATCTTAAACTTAAACTTTCACTTCTCATAAATGCCAAAAAAAAATGTTTTATATCTTACCCTCACTTCAAAGAATTTCATTGTCTAAGATTTTCTCAAAGTTCTTTGTGGCTTTTATTACTTGGCATTTCTTTATATTGTGCTACATGCATTGCCTTGTGCTTGGGATGGGAATTATACTTAGGAGTGTCTAGATATGGAATGTCTAGATACTTTCTTTCGTATCTCTTTGCATTTTTTTTACATGATTGGAAAGCAGGTTTTCAAGTAGCCCAATGGAAATTATTTAATGAATCGATAAGATGGACATTGTGAGTGGGCTTTCATTAGTTGAATTGTTTTCAAATCCAATCACTGATACATGGGTAATATCCTGACTTCTCTAACCAATCTTGGATATTTGTGCTAAGATATATATGACACGGGTGGAGATAGATCCAATAGAGAGCAAGTCAAAATAGAACATTCCATTTTCACACCGTTTCAATTCCCAATGCAATTATAAAATAGAACATTCCAACTTATTGAAATTTATAACGCTTACTTTTGACACCTTCAAAGAAAATTGCTAATTAAAATATTTTAATTTGATAATTTGTTGTTTAGACTAGTTAAATGTTGTTAATTACATCTAAAGAATGCCCTGATTAACTTATTATGTTATGTACTTCCATGGAGAAAAATGAGGAAAAAAGAAGGTCTTCGAAAAGAATATCTTTGGTGATTGTTTAGCACTATGGGTTGTCCTTGATTCACCTCCATGTCCATGTGATTCTATAAATTAATTTTTCATGATTTTTGGGATATGGACAGATTTTTTTGACTCGTAGAATTATTTAGTTAGTTGAGCTAAATCAGATAAAAATAAAATATAGATAGGTGTAATTGTTTGATCTGTTTGTGTAAGGGTTTGGTCAATTTGTGTAACTTTGTGATAAATGCTATATATATATGCATGTTTGTATAACTGTGTGATAAATGCTATATATCTATGCATGTTTGTAGAGGTAAAGGTCAAGTGTGGAAAGAGTGTGTGAAGGTGGTAACCATGTGTTTAGGTGTTGTAAATCTCCCTTGATAAAAAAAATATATGTGGATGTTTTTTTTTTTTAATTTACCACTTAAATGGTTGTGCTTATTATATGATTGATTGTTGTTGGTTTTATGTCATTGAATCCTGTTGAATTTATGTTTCCCTGGCTAACAAGTAGTAGTATTAGAGCTTTAGGTGAGGAAACCATTGCATAAGTGAGTGACAACTGCAAGGACAAGTTTCTATTGAATCTACACGCAGTGATCTGCGTGTCACACGCTAGAAGAGTTTGGTCAAAAAGGGCACGATATTTGGTGGCCTCTTGAAGAGGAGCGATATCTGTGGCAAGTCCACCATTGTGGAAAGTCGTTGTATGCTTATGCACACAAAATGAGGTATTTGCATGGAGCACGACGTATGAAAGTGCACTTATGTTTTATTAAGCATATTAAAGAATCGTGGTTTAAGAGGGATCGATTTTATTAAAGATAGCATTTAAATATAAATGGGTGCAGTTTTAAAAGGTGGATGTTTTTAAAAGGTTTTAAGATACATATTTTAAATTTTGATTGGATTAATTTTAAATTTTGATTGGATTAATTTTTATTTGCATTCTTCTATCAAATAGAATAATGCAAAAATAACAGTAAAAGAATACATGCAGTAATCATAGGAAAAACCCATAAATATAGCAGCATATATAAATACACAACATGTAACCAAACTTGGAAATGGTACTTATATTCAATTGAAGTACACCAACTGCATGCAAGCCTTCCATGAACCTCCCAGCCTTAGACCACGCTTCTTATCACTCTCAGTAGTGGGTCACCCTTGAGATGGGTCTAAAATCCATCAGAAAGGGATTCCTAGGATATGTGAGGACAACATGAAGTTTCACAGTACAACAAGAAATATTTCCTCCAATGAGCCACTTATGCCCACAAATCACAAACTCTCATTCCCCACATGCCTGTTCCACCCCAGGAGTGTACACCTTCACTATCATAAATTCCATCGACTACTACACCTCCCTTTCTAGGGATTTAGCAATAGGTTGGATCAGGAATTCTCAGAATTTTGTAGCTGCTACTGGACTTCCTCCAGGAGAGCTCACTTCCTCTGCATAGGAGCACAGTGATGGAAGCAACAGAAAATGGACGTGGGGAAACAATGCTAACAGTACAATACACAGGAAATCCATAGGTGAAGGTACAATAAGGATATCAAATTTGTCTTGTAGTAGAGGTTCAAAAGGTTGAGGAATTCAACAATGGTGGACAAAATGACTAACTGTGTGGTTTCTCATTGTTTGCATGAATGGTGCAAAACCATGGCCAAAAAAGAGAGAATGGTGATTATCCTCTGAATTGTGAGACTCACCCCAAGATGGTGAGAGAGCCCCCATAAAAATGCATGGGGTTTGGATGACACTTGGCTCTCGAGGAGCATGTTTCCCCCCCACTTGGAACTCGTTCCCCACCAAGGAAAATTAGGATAATTAATATCCTCTTTATAGCTTTTAGAATAATAATTATATATTATTCTCTTGGGTTTAAGATATTAATCTTAGCCCCTCTTTCCGGGACTCTTAGCCCCATCCCTTACCCTACCCAGTGGATCTTAGTCCCCCATAACGTTTTCTTCGTGGTCGGTCTACATGCAACAATTTTTTCTATTAATAATATGAATATTTACATGTACAAAATAGGCTCTTGGCCTAATAAACACATAACCCTACCAACTTATAAATACTTGTCTCACTCGCCTACAAAAAATGTTACATTCATAATTACAACTGGGGCTTGGCCTTGGAATATTATAATCTCCTCCTGTTGGCACATGGGAAGACCCAGGGTTCAGCTCCAAGAGCGCACCAAGAAGCCCTAGCTACTAGCCCTTTCGGAAACACCTATGAAGTAGATGCAGTCTCACCTGAAGTAGCTATGAGAGGGTTTCAGGACAGGGATGTCTACAACCAAGGGGAATATCAAGTGGATATAACACATGAACAACACATCATTCATATATCACTTATTAGCTTGATCTAATCCATGCATCTATCATATCTACCTTAGCAATGCAATAACAATATATGAAGGACAAATACAAAATACCAATCACACACAACAAAAAATATACGTGGTTCACCCTCTCTCTAGGGCTACTCCCATAGAACTATGATATATTATATGGATGTAAAGCATACAATTCTTTTATGTGTTTTGAGCTAGTAGATATTCTCTTCTCCTATATTTCTCTCCCCTCCCTGCGAACCCAGTTGCAGGGTTGATCTTCACACCTAGTTGAAGATATTACATTCCAAAAGGCTCTTGTACCCAACACTTCTCTCTCTCACAATACTCTTCTCTCGGCCAACTCAATATCAACAATAATAATAAAAACACATCAACCCAAAAGAACCAACCCAACCTAGGCCCTTTAGACCTCTATTTATACTTTACAATCATTCACCGACATCCTTAGGAGGAAACCTAAGTGTCCAAAACCCTAGATACCAAAATCCTAGGTGTATAAAACCCTAGGTCAATTTGACCCATGTTTTCAAGGCTTCACCAGCCTGTCTTTCCTTCTTTCTCACGCGGTGCTCTAGAGCATCTAGTGGTGGATTTATCCTCTTTCTGAGTCATCCATGATCCTTCTTCCTTTCTTATCTTTTATCCCTGATCTCCTCGTCCAACGGATTTCTTTCTCAGGTTTTGCTCCATCGTGTCTTCTCTTTTTCTCACCTTGACCTAGTATCAGTCATTGTGTCTTCTGCAAAGTTCGATTTTCCCCTTTTATTCCTTGTTCTTTTCTTCCTTCGATAACCAAGGGCCAAAAGGCCCCAAACACTCACCTATGACTCGTCCCGAGAAACTTTGATCTAACTATTCTATTGTACTTTAACTTCGGACTGTGCAGTGCAGCCTTTTCTTTTTTCTTTATGCCTCCTCTGCTTCCTTGTGCAGACTGTCTTTTCTTTGTTTGGTACCCAGTTTCAACTGCAATTGGTACCTAGACCCTTGATCTGTTTGATTTTACTGAGAGTTGCAAGGCAACTGGTTGTCATACTACAACTTCAGCCGACTCCCATTCACTATTCCTTCCTTCCATTCTCCATTCAACATATTCAGTTGTGCATCTCCTCCTTCTGGAACATAGGCGATCTCGTATGGCCCCAATCAATGCATTCTGAACTTCCCAGGATTCTTGATGAACTTGTTGTCATAAACTAGAACTAGATATCCTTGTCTAAATTCCTTCTTCTTGATGTTCCTGTCATGATAGGCCTTCTCTCTTTCCTTCTGTATTGGCTGATGGAATCCTGCAAAGAATCTATCTTCCTCAAGTTCGACCAACTGCGCAAGTATTTCTTGAACATATCTAGTATCATCCATATCTGTTGTTGGTGACGCAAGTAACTCCTGGATTGCAACAGGAGCAGAGCCCGATGCCCATCAGTTTATGTCACAATTTGTTTAATGGGGTGATCGAATGGAAGTTAACTCAAGACGATGTGGTTCTAACTCTGAAACTAGGCCGGACATGCATAGGCAAGTGAGGTCTTAGATAAACAATAGACAATAAGTTGTAGTAAGGGTGAGTAGGGGGAATACTTGTATAAGAGAACTGCAAGGTTCTGTCGTAAACATCTGGTTTCTAAGAGACTATAGGAGAAAGGCATCTAAATGCAAGATCTTCTTACATTCAAATGAAAAACACTGGAGAATACAACAATGCAACAATAAATCCTTTATCATAACACGATTGCAATCATTCACACGAATCAGTCGTTCACAATCTCTCTCAGTATGAGATGAAAATTAGATGGAGTAAGAAAGACTGTCTATCATAGAACAAGAAATCTCACATACATATGGATAACCAGAAATCTAGAATGTCTATTAAAACTTTACAGTCCAGAGCTTCGCTCTACCATCGATATTTTACAAAATACAAAGATTGAGTCTATATACTCAGAAGAATTCACCTCACAGAGGTGTGCCCAGTCATCCAAGGCTTGGTGTCCCTTCAGCCAAATTCAGACGGCTATTCTTTGTCAAACATCACCTTAACTGCGCATGGATCCTGCAAGGAGGGTAGCTGAGCCATTAAATGTTGATCTAGCGTGTGCAGACTTCTCTGTCTAGTCGAGGACTTCGGCATGGCTTCTTTGGAAAAATCGGTACACAGGACCTCTTCGAGCAGACCGCTTGTCAGACCCTCCATACCTCACACTTAATGAATGAAATGAGGCTTCAACCACCTGTTCTCATCTTCATTTACTCCAGGCGAAAACTAGGATTGAGTTCACATCAGATAACGCATGGAGATCACGATGATCCTTTCAGCGACTAGACTCAACGCCTTTGGCCCCTTTTTTGCACAGTTCCTTTCTTTCCCAAGTGACCACGGGCTGTGACCCTGTGTTTATTCCCAAAGCGCTTTCGGCATTCACAAATGGAATGAGTTAATTCTTGCTCGTTGACAGTTGCGTTGAACGAAACGTCGAGATGGCTTACTTGGGTGCCACACGTCCCTCTCATATCTGACGATCCTGAATTCACTCGGTGATGCTGTGGGCCCATGTCTTGGACATTCCCAACACCTCACACATCGGGAATATGACGAAGTTGTTCCTTGCATTTTGAAGTCGTGATGGACAAAAAGGTGAGGAGACTAATCATGCGCGCCAGGTGTCTCTTGTGGATGAACGACTGAGGATGTTTCATGATACTACGGGCCCGACTCTGGGCGCTTTCGGCACTTTCAGGGTTTGGGGTTTCAAAATGTAGAACACCATGAAACTCTCACCCCTCGAACTCTTGAATGCCGAAACACTGACGCGAGTAGATCTTGTGCCACACGTCCTTTGGATGGATGGCTGCTATCCTTCCCTACACATAATATGGGCGCTATCTATTGCGCTAACCGGGTGCAACTCCGCTAACCGCGATTTCCCACTGACCGTTGATCTTCTCTTATAAAAGGATCTGGACCGTCGACAACATAATTTTGCCCACTTACTTGCCAGGAAACCCAAAAAATGAGATTTTCCCGTGTCGTGCTCGGGCACTTCTTGTGCAACTTGCAGACCTAAATACTCTTGTGCCCAGGACAAGAAATGTTACTAACATTAGGCTCCATGGGGGATAGAGTCGTCCCTGTGATGCTCTAAGGACTCATTTTGCAGTTCCAGTGTCTTGTTGTTGGGCTATGGAGTCATTTACTAAGATGAAACAATAAAAGTAAAAACGAAGAACCTAAAAGACAATATTTACAAAACATAGGAGCCATCGAAGGCTTAGACAAAACATTTTTTAAGAAAATGCCCATTTACTAGGCTGCTGAAAACTTCTACACCTTCCAAATCTTGAAACATGTACGTTTTATTTGAGAAAACCTCAGATATTTTGAAGGGTCCGATCCACAGGGCTTCAAATTTTCTGTGCTTGCCCTTATCCTGCTTAGGATCATCCCATTTCAGCATCGGGTCTCCTATCTGGAACCCCTCCTTCTTGGCCTTCTTATCAAATACCTGTTTGGTCATCTGCTGATGGTCCTGAAGTCTGATCATTACCTACTCTCTGGCCTGTTGGACTTCTACTAGTTGACGAATTCTTCTGATCATGTCATTGGGCTCTTCTTGATGATCCTGGAGGAATTTGTCTAAGGGAATGGCCAGTTGAGAAGGGAAGACAGCTTCTGCTCTGAAAACTAACTGGAAAGGGGAGATGCCTATAGATCTCTTTGTGGTCACCCGATCAGCCCATAGAGCGAATTTCAGCTTCGAGTTCCAATCCCTTTTGTTGTCCTCCAGTAATCTTTTGATGATCCGTATTAGGATTTTGTTGGAGGATTATGCTAAACCATTTCCTTGGGGATAATATGGGGTGGAGTGAATCAATTTGATCCCAAATTGTTCAGAGAACTTGACTAATGGCTCAGCCTTAAAAGAGGCTATGTTATCATTAACAATCTTCCTTGGGAAAAAACAGCGACGGAATGAAGCGAGGCGAGCCAACGCGGCTAGGGCCCAAACCCTAGCCGCCCCAGGTCTGGATTTTCTCTTGCAGGAGCTCAGATGCAGTTGATCAGAGAATTCCTCCCACGATCTGCATGCTAGAGTGTCCCTCCCATGATTTGTAGCAGCCAGAATGTTCCCCCGACGATCTGCACGCGGTTTTGAGCAGCGGTTGTGCCTCTGCGAATTTCTTGTATGAAGGTGGTCGCCGCCTTGCTACGATGGCCCAAAAAATGATTTCCGAGATGGAAGAAGATCCACTAGAAGCATTCAAAGCATTAGTCCGCTCGACAGGACCTAAATCCAAGCCTCCTATCTCATCTAAGCTTATTAAGAAGATGGAGGAGATCCCTTCGCTGGAGCTGACTCCAGAGGAGCCTTGCAATCTTGCCCTCATTCTGGCAGAAAATGCCCTCATCGGTAAGTTTACGGGGTTGTGGCCCAGCCCCAAAACGGTGGAGGCATGGATGGACGATCATTGGAAGTCACTGATACAGGGAGAAGTCTCTTTGTGCGTAGTAGGCAGGGGTTTTTTTGTCTTCAGTTTCTCAAGGACAGAGGATCGTGATCTAGTTTTCAGATCTGGACCCTATTTCATGGGGGCGAGAGGGTTGTTCTTAGCCCCCTGGACACTTGACTTCAATCCTGGAACCGAAATCACCACAGCCCCGGTTTTGGTTAGACTGCCTCATCTTCCCTTGCATCTTTGGGGGAGAAGATCTCTGGAGGACATTGGAAACAAGCTCGGGCATTTCCTGGATAGTGTGGAGCCAAAAGGGGATCAGTTTACCTGCGCTCGAATTTGTGTTGAGGTTAAACTCGAGAAATGCCTTCCGAAAGCCATTAAGATCTCCCTGGGGGAATGGTTCCATATCCAAGAGCTGGACTATGAGAAGATTCCTTTTAAGTGCCTCCAGTGCCATGCTTACGGTCATTTCGCAAAAAGCTGCCCCAAAGCCTCTGGGGAGCCGAGACCAGTCAAAGAAGATGATTTTCAGCCAGTTTCTAACAGACGAAGGCAGCAAAGGTGAAAGGACCCATTTCAGTAGGCTCCGAAGACCTCTCATTCAGCAGAGGCAACTCTAGAAAATAAAAACAGCTTTGATGCGTTGAAGGAAGATGAAACCCTGGACCCAGAAACAACAACAGTTAAGGGAAATCCTGCGACAGACGAAAGATTTCTGGATACCATCCCTCCAGAATCAGTAGCAGCGAGAGAAATTTCGGACTCAGATCCGGAGCCCCCTGACCCTGCAGGTCTAGTTGTTTCAACCCCCTCTAGCGGCTCTGTGGAACCTTCTGACGCTACAGACATTTCAGTTCCATCTCCACCCCTTACCCGAGGGAGAAAGACCAACAAAGCACGTAGAGAAAAGGAGGTTGCCTCCAACATTTCTTTAGGTTCTCAGAAAAATTTGGATCCCTTTTTCAAGGGGAAAGTCTCATCCTCCTAGGTTTATGATTTTCTTCTGTCTACTATTGTTCTCACAATTTGTGAGAATTTACTCATGTATGCATTTTTTGTCAGCTTCTCGACTTAGCTCAAGAAGTAAACGGGATCGGATTCCCAAGATTTTCACAAGAAGGTTGGCACCACTATTAGGGGTCACCAACCTTCTTTGACTTTGTAATTCTCTGATTCAGGTTTGCCAGGAAGGCATTTAATACACTCTAATTGTTCTTGTAAAAAAAAACAATCTTCCTTGGGCAGCCGAACCTTACGATGAGGTCTTCTAGGAATCCAATGATTACCTTGTGGGAGGCACTCCTTGTGGGGATAGATTCAATCCACTTAGTAAATAAGTCTATGGAAGTCAAGATCCATTTGTGTTTCCCATTGGAAGCAGGGTGGATTTCTCCAATAAAATCTAGGCCCCATTGCTGGAAACGTCTCGAAACAACTACAGGCTTTAAAGGTAGGGACTTGAGTTGTTGCTTTCCTAAAAATCTTTGGCATGTGATACAGGCTCTAACCCCTCTATGGACATCAGCAAACAAGGTGGGCCAGTAGTACCCAGCTTTGAGAATTTTGTGGGCTGTGGTCTTCCAGGAATAGTGCCCCCCACATAGGCCACTGTGAAATTCAACCATGATCCCGTCGGCCTCTTGTGGATCCATACATTTTAAAATTACTCCCAGGGGGTCTTTCCAGTATAAAATCTGATCGATAAGGAAGTACCTGACTACCTTGAGCTTTATATCTCTTTCTTTGTTTCTTTCCAGGCCATCTGGGGGCCGCAACTCCTGTAGAAAATATATGACATCCTTATACCAAGGACATCGAGCCAATAAGGGTTCTGTTTGAGGGTCTATGTCGGACAGCTGATTCTGCTGATTTTCTGAATGTGCATTGATGAAATCTACCCCCACAACTTTGCAATTAGCTTTAGCCAATAGCTTGGCTAATCCTTGACCTTTGATCAATCTGGTAGGCCTTATTTCCAAGTCAAATTCCAGGATCTTGGCTATCCATTTACTCCTCCTCCCATCAATGTCAGGTTGTACGAGGATGTCCTTCACAGAGGCTGAAGGAACGTAGGTCACTTTTGAGTTCAAGACATAGACTCTGAAATCTTTGAGAGCTTTCACTAAGGCATAGGCATGTTTCTCCATGATTTCATATCTGACCTCTGCATCTCTTAATGCCTTGCTGAAGAAGGCAATGGGTTTCTCTCTCCCTTCCTCATTTTTCTGCAACAAGACCGTTGCTACTGTATCAAAAGAAGTGAAAGAGAAGATTGGGAAATCTTTTGAATAGTCAGGACTGATCAACACAGGTGCCTCAGTCAATGCCCTTTTTATTTGGGAAAAATATTCCTTAGGTTCAGCGGTCCATTTCACTTCACTTCCCTTCTTGAGCATGGATGTGATGTGTTTCACCAGCTCAGCAAAATTCGAGACGAATCTCCTCATAAATTAATATTTCCCAGAAACGCCTGAAATTCCTTCTTAGATCTGGGAAGTGATAGGGTCTGAATTGCCTCCACTCTTCTAGGATCAATCCTTACTCCTTATGCTGAAACTATATGGCCTAATAGCTTCCCCTCCTCCATAGAAAACAAAGATTTCTTGGGATTTAGGGAAAGGCCAAACCTCCGACACTTCGAAAACACCCTTCTCAGGTGACAACAATGCTCTTTGTCAAACCTGGAGAAGATTGTTATGTCATCTAGATAGATCACCACAAACTTATCTTTCTCCCCGATGAAGGCTATGTCCATGGCTCGCTGAAATGTCTCTCCTACATTCATTAGTCCAAATGGAATTTTGGCATACATGAATGTGCCCCAAGAAGTGGTGAAGGTTGTCTTTTCTCTGTCTTCAGGCATGACTGATATCTGATTATAGCCATAAAAACTATCGATCATGGAAATCCTAGATGCACCGGTTACCCTCTGCAATATGTGTTCCATGTTGGGCAGGGGATAATTGTCTTTCTTTGAGATCCTGTTCAGGTTTCTGAAATTGACACAAAGCCTGATTTATCCACTTTTCATCCTAACTGGAACCAAATTGGCCACCCATTCGGAATATATCAAGGGGATGATGATTTGGGCCTCTAACAACTTCTTCACTTCTTTCTCCATGACATGCATCAACATGGGATTTATTTATCTTAGCTTATGCCTGAATGGCTTAGCCTCTTCCTTCAATGGGATCTTGTGTTCAATGATGGATATATCATACGTCTTGAGGTCTTTGTAGGTCCATGCAAACACATCAGAAAACTCTCTCAGTAACTCAGTATATTCGGCCCTCTGTTCTATGGTCAAACTCCTTGACAGCTTGACAAACTTAGGCTCCTCCAGTGTGCCAATGTTGCACTCGGATGGGTCAACATCTTCATCTAAAAATCTACCCTTTACTGCCACATCATTTCCATCGAACAATCTTTCTAAAGGAATTAGTCCCCTCATAATGTGATTTCTAGGTAGCTAAATGATCTGGTGGTTAGCAATTTTATTTAAAAACACCTCAGGGTGAGGGTTATCTTCTGTATTAGGATCCTGATCAATGTGCAATGCAGAAAATTCATCAACAGATTGGAGAAATTTCTCGATTTCTAGATCATCTTCGAATACCTTCCAATGCTTGAAATTGTCTGGTACAGAGGGCCTATATTTTATCTCAACATCATATTTGGACATAGACGGCTGAGGGACCTTGAACTGGCTAGATGAAATAGCTAAAGAATAGGCCACAACATTATCCTCCTTTGGAATAAAAGAGATGTTGAAGACTGAGAAGAAATTGTCAATTAGGTCCAATACTTCATTTCTATAATTTCTGAGTCAAGGGCGCTTAGCCTGATAAGCGTTTCTGATCTGTTGGACCACCAACTCTGCATCTCTGAACACTGCTACCTCCTGAATTCCCATTTCCCTTGCAGCTCTTAATCCTAGAACAAGGGCTTCATACTCTGCCACATTGTTGGTGGTTTCAAATTCTAGCTTATATGACAGGGATATGGTTTCCTAAGAAGGGGACACAAAAGACACCCCAGCACCAGCTCCTTCCCTGGAACAGGCTCCATCAAAAAACATTTTCCAAACGGGGGTGATGGAGGGAGGAAATTCATGAGGAGTGGTGGGCTACTCTCTGAGTTCAAGAGGAGGCTCGGGAGCATGAGTGAGTTGCAGTAAACTGGAACCTAAATCAGTGTCCAAGGAAAAAATGGGATGGTTGGTAGGATTGGCTTCATCACTAATTATATAGGCCAACTGGGCTTCCCTATATAGCCTCCTATGTTCTCCTCCAAATACTAAGATAGTAGCATATGTGAGGTCCATCTACAAAGTTCTCCCTAGTATTTTTATCCAAGATCTTGATAACAACATACCGAACTTGGGGGGGACATCAGCCACTACAATATCCATGACCACACTTTTCATGGGCAACTGAAACAAGGTCACGACCAGGTCTTTGATAACCCCGAGACATTGAACTTTCTTGGAGTTGAAGGAATAGAGGTCATGATAGGCTCGAGTGACTTCCAGCCCTAATTCTTCCATGACAATTTTGGGCATGAGGTTGTGAGAAGCCCCTAAACCCATCAAGCAGTTGTGCAGTACCTTGTCATGTATGTTCAAGGAAGTGTAGAAGGGAGGGGATGAGTCATTCCTATCTTCTACCATAGGACCTATAATAATTGTAGGCTTTTCATATTGCAAATTAATGGAGTCTGTGGGAAGGCATGATATATCAGACTATAAAATCTTAAAGAAGCGTTTCTTGAACCCGTCATGTTTAATAAACTCGATTAGGGGCACAGTGATTCTGATTTTTTAAATTTCATGCTCGAAATTGAAAGAAGGTGTAAGCTTATGGATTTCTCTTATTTCAGGAACATGACTCTCAACTATGGGAGAGAGGGGTCCGGTCTTCTTACCTTTGTGATTGTCCGCTACTTCATTAGCAAGTTTCTCTGTTCTAGTGGACTGCTCAGGAACATCCAGTGCTACTGTCTTTCTCTTAGACCTAAGATCATACATGCCTTGGCTACCACTAGCCTTGTCTTCATTGCTCAGTTCATTTAGATGATTGTCCATGAGAGACTCCTCGTATGCTGATTGAGTGAGATGAGGAAAAGAAGGAGTGTCTCTGAGGCAATGGATTTCAGGATCAAGTTCTCCTATTCCCCCTTCTTCTTCCTCGGCCATAAAATTGTTTTGGAAAGGGGCCTGAATCTTCTGGTCCTCTCTGTCTCTTCCCCTCTCCCTTTGCACATTTGGGTAAGTAATATTGTTTGGCCTCCTAAAACCTCCTTTGTTTTCGGTGTTCTGAGGGCCCTTGTATGCTTGCCTCCCTTCCACCTTCATTCTATCCATCTTTGCAGATAGAGACTTCACCATCTTGGTTAGTTCATCCACTTGAGGGTGGGGCGCCGATGGGCCAGAAGTTGAGGCTTCATATCTTCCCTTTATTCTGTTTGCGTCAGCCTTGTTCCTCAGTCTATCAACTACTAATACATTGGATTCCACTTCTATGGCCGCATCTTTCATTTGAGCTAAGGAGGTGGCTCTTCTTTCTCTCAGTAACAGACAAAAATGAGGTCCAAACACACTAGCATAAGAAATCTTGGTTGAGGCTTCTGAAGGTTTTATTTTGGCAGGGATTTTGTTATACATCTTATTGAATCTTTTGGAGAAGTCGGAGACAAACTCTCCATCCATCTTCTTCAAAGACCCAAACTCTGTCATGTAATACATGAAATCCTTCCTATCGTCCCACTGCCTCAAGAAAGCACTATCCAGGGCTTCGATCCCAGCAATAGATCCGGGGGCCAATCCTCTAAACCATTTCCTCACCTCTCCATCCAAGCTTTGGATGAATACTCTCATCTAGACATCTTCATTTTCAATTTTCAGGTTGTCTACGTAACTGTAGAAAGAAGCCAGGTGCTCTTCCGCAGTTATGTCCCCTTCCCCAGTGAACTTGGGCATATACTTCAAGTAATCTCCAGCAAGAAGAGGATTCATAGGATGGGGTAGGATTAAGGGGGTATATATGGAAGTGACTATGGATTCCATTCTATTTAGAGGGGGATTAGCACCAACCATAGGAATATTAGGTGGAGGAGAGCCTGGAGGAGAAGGAGTTCGTGACGGGGCTACTAGGAATGAGTCCCGAAGTGGAATGTGAAATAAAAGGGGATTTAAGGAGAAGGCTAATGGGCTCAATTCAACATGATCAAGGTGGATATCGGTGGCCAACCACCTTTTCCAAATGGCTCAAAACAATTTTCTGTCCATTTTGGCAATTTACTATTTTTAGCAGGTTTTAACTTCCGGGGCCATTTTGAGGGTCCAAATGAAGGTTTTTCAAGATAGAGGTTCTCAATGATATCCAAAGGCATGATTGAACCCCCAAAATGAATCTCCTCTACAATACCTCTCCAACGAGCTATCACATGCCTAAAACGGAGATCGTATGCAAAAGTTACGACCCCAGGAAGTTGATGTACTCACTTACCCAAACGGGGCCCACATGACTTTTGGCGCTTCATCTCCTAGGGTTAGGTTTCTAGATATCTAGGACTTTTGGCATTCCTGTTTATTGTAAAAGGGCCTCCAGAGCCTCATTGTAACCATCTTCTTGTGAATGCGAGTAGTCGTCACATCTCTTCTCAGAGATAAGCTGCCACCATTCTAGCGAGTCTTTCACTCTGTATTTTTAAAGTCTCTGTACATTTATTTCATTAATAGAAATCGTGTATTATTGTATCTCTGTGTTTATGGTTGCATCTCTGATATATTTCTGTTATATTACTAGATATACGTAATATCTCTGTGCATTTCTTTATTATATCTCCGCTCTCATTTCATGCCGAAAATAATCCGGATCAGTGGTATCAGAGCAGGCTGCTCTTGATCGTTTTTCAGTGCATGTCCCTGACGAGGTCCGAGTATAGCAAGTTGGGTCTCGAGCTTGTCTCTCTCTAGGAAAATCTCTCTCGCACACCCAAGAAACCCTCAATGGCGGAAGAAAAGAAAAAAAATGGAGCAGACGATCCTATTAGCCTGTTGCTTGAGCAAGCTCTCACGCGACAGAGGGACTAAATGATGGAGAATTTTTCCCACATCCTTCAATGCTTGCCGATAGAATCATGCGCATCTTCATCAAGCGACCACTTTGGAGGCACCTCACCTTTAAAGGTACAGGTTAATTTTGATATCCCTGTATTTGAAGGTCAAATAGATGCAGATGCCCTAGATAAATGGTTAAATTTGCTAGAAGGTTATTTCTCTGTTCATAATTTTTCAGACAAGGAAAATATCACCTTCACACTCCTTAAGGCTCTCCTCCATGTCAAACATTGGTGGGAAACTTACTGGGAGCAGAGTTCCACAGAGGATTCTGGAATATATGGGGCTGAGCTCACTTGGGAATTTTTTGTGGATGCGGTAAAGGAACATTACTACCCTATTGGCAACTATGAGAACCAGTACATGAGATGGACCACACTGTGGCAAGAGAGGGGCCAATCAATTCCGGAGTTCACCAATAGCTTCCATACCTTGCGCACCAAGCTATGTATCAAAGACTCTGAACGACATTTGGTTCTGAAATATCATGGGGCTCTACAGAGATACATCCGAACTGAAATGGATTTTTTGGACATCTCATCACTCGGTGTTGCTTATCGATATGCTGTTAAAATAGAGTAGAAATTTAAGCACCAGAACAAATGGGAGTTCAGGTCTGCAAATCCACAACAACCAAAGTATAACAAAGACAACCCTAACAAACAGTCTCCCGAAAACCAGTCCAAGCCACATGAAAAGAAGGGTCACGGGAAGACAAAGAAGGACACCGGAAAATGGTGTGATTTCCACAAAAGCCCCTGGCACAGCACCAATGAATGTTTCTCAAAAAAGTCATTGGTGGCCGATATCAAAGACAAGGAGCCGAACCTTGATTCAGAATCTGATTCTGAAAATACTGGTAAAAGACAGATCATCGACGCAGACCTCACTGCTATTATCGCGACCGCAACAATTCAACCAGAAGAACCAACAGATCTAGAAGAGGGGGAACACCTTTTTCATTCACAAATGTGGGTGAAGGGGACCCCACTGAATTTTATTGTTGATAGTGAAAGCCAGAAGAACCTCATCTCAGCAGAGGTCATCAAACAATTGGGATTGTTGACAACACCACACCCGCAACTATACAACATTGGGTGGCTTCGCCAAGGACGAGATCTTCGTGTCAGCCAGCAGTGTCGATTTTCATACAGCATCCAACCCTTCAATGATGAGGTATTATGTGATGTTGCCCCACTGGATGTTTGTGATGTTCTCTTGGGCCAGCCATATATGTGGAAACACCATGATATCTATGAGTCTCGACCCTGTAGTGTCATTATTACTCTGGGGGGTCATCTCTATAGGATACCAGAGGTAGTTCCAACTACTACCCCACCTAAACAGTGTCTCAAGGTTGTATCTCATACTACAAAATTCATCTTCTCCACAATCTATTCAAAGGGTGAACAGAAGGATACTGCAGCCACCACAACTTCGTCTAAAGCACCTTCTATCCAACAGAAGTAGGTCAACAAGGTTGCAACAAAGCATGAAGATTCCTTCTACACACAGTCATCTAAAATAGCCAGACTGGTTAAAAAGGTCCAAACCCTCCAGCCACAAGTTCGTGACAGATTTCCACAAACTAAGCAACGTGACTTCTCGAGCAAGACAAGCAGCTCACCAAGATGCAGATTCAACAAATGCTTTTCCCTCTCCCCTGGGAACTCAACGCAATGGATACCATTGCTTCCTAAGGAGGGAGGATTGATCCAGGTGGATATCAGTGGCCACCCACCTTTTCCAAATGGCTCAAAACAATTTTCTGGCCATTTTGGCAATTTGCTATTTTTAGCAGGTTTTAACTTTCGGGGACATTTTGAGGGTCCAAATGAAGGTTTTTCAAGATATAGGTTCTCAATCATAGACTAAGGCATGATTGATCCCCCGAAATGAATCTCCTCAACAATAACTTTCCAACGAGCTATCACAATCCTAAAACGAAGATCGTATGCAAAAGTTACGACCCCAAGAAGTTGATGTACTCACTTACCCAAACGGGGCCCACATGACTTTTGGCGCTTCATCTCCTAGGGTTAGGTTTTTGGATGTCTAGGACTTTTGGCATTCCCATTTATTGTAAAAGGGCCTCCAGAGCCTCATTGTA
>ML784309.1:897193-916670 GCA_009831015.1 Picea engelmannii
GTACTCACTTACCCAAACGGGGCCCACATGACTTTTGGCGCTTCATCTCCTAGGGTTAGGTTTTTGGATGTCTAGGACTTTTGGCATTCCCATTTATTGTAAAAGGGCCTCCAGAGCCTCATTGTAACCATCTTCTTGTGAATGTGAGTAGTCGTCACATCTCTTCTCAGAGATAAGCTACCACCATTCTAGCGAATCTTTCACTCTGTATTTTTACAGTCTCTGTACATTTATTTCATTAATAGAAATCATGTATTACTGTATCTCTGTGTTTATGGTTGCATCTTTGATATATTTCTGTTATATTACTGGATATACACGATATCTCTGTGCATTTCTTTATTATATCTCCGCTCTCATTTCTTGCCGAAAATAATCCGGATCACAATGGGTGCTCCTCTTTGTGCAGGAGTGGGAAAATATTCTGTAGTCCTGGGTCTACACCAAGGTACAGCTTTAGAGGAGAGGGGAGTGACAAGGATTTCTCCCTCCAATCCCAGACTAGGAGGGGAAAACTCAACAGGAACGCTCGCAAAATTCAGGAAACGGGAAACCTCTGAAGGAGGTCTATTGAGAAACTGAGGAGGAGAAAAAGGAGCTCCTATAGAAGGATAGGGAAGATTACCTGGTTTAGCAGTGGAAGCTTCTTCTTCAGGGGCCTTTTCTTTTCTGAGAACCACCTCTGGATCAGCTTCAGGTGTATCTAGAGGCAACTGTGGATGAGACCACATGTGTCTGCCTCTAAAAGACACAATTGTCACGGCAGGTTCATCACAGTGGAGTCATCACAATGGAGTCACCAGGTGCACAGTAGCAATCTTCAAAGGCTCTGATATCTGATGCACCTTCAGAATCAGAGGCACTATGTCATTCAATCTCGGGGAAAATTTTCAACATTGTCCCCAGCAGCGGCGCCAGAAATGTTGGCGACGGAAGTCACTCCTAGATTGCAGCAGGAGCAGAGCCCGACGCCCATCAGTTTATGTCACGATTTGTTTAATGGGGTGATCGAATGGAAGTTAACTCAAGACGATGTGGTTCTAACTCCGAAACTAGGCCAAGCATGCATAGGCAAGTGAGGTCTTAGATAAACAGCAGACAATAAGTTGTAGTAAGGGTGAGTAGGGGGAAGACTTTTATAAGAGAACTGCAAGGGTCTGTCGTAAACATCTGGTTTCTAATAGACTATAGGAGAAAGACATCTAAATGCAATATCTTCTTACATTCAAATGAAAAACACCTGAGAATACAACAATGCAACAATAAATCCTTTATCGTAACATGATTGCAATCATTCTCATGAATCATTCGTTCACGAACTCTCTCAGCATGAGAAGAAAATTAGATGGAGTAAGAAAGACTGTCTATCATAGAACAAGAAATCTCACATACAGATGGATAACCAGAAAGCTAGAATGTCTATTAAAACTTTACAGTCCGGAGCCTTGCTCTACCATCGATATTTTACAAAATACAAAGACTGAGTCTATATACTTAGAAGAATTCATCTCACAGAGGTGTGCCCAGTCATCCAAGGCTTGATGTCCCTTCAGCCAAATTCGGATGGGTATTCTTTGTCAGACGTCACCTTAACTGCGCATGGATCCTGCAAGGAGGGTAGCTAAGCCATTAAGTGTTGAGCTAGCGTGTGCAAACTTCTCTGTCTAGTAGAGGACTTTGGCATGGCTTCTTTGGAAAAATTGGTACACATGACCTCTTCGAGCAGACCACTTTCTAGACCCTCCATACCTCACACTTAATGAATGAAAGGAGGCTTCAACCACCCATTCTCATCTTCATTTACTCCAAGTGAAAACCAGGATCGAGGTCGCATTAGATGGCCCATGGAGATCACGATGATCATTTTAGCAATTAGACTCGACGCCTTTGGCCCCTTTTTTGCACAGTTCCTTTCTTTCCCAAGTGACCATGGGCTATGACCCTGTGTTTATTCCCAAAGCGCTTTCGGCGTTCATGAATGGAAGGAGTTAATTCTTGCTCATTCACAGTTGCGATGAACGAAATGCCGAGATGTCTTACTTGGGTGCCACGCATCCCTCTCATATCTGATGGTCATGAATTCACTTGGTGATGTTGTGGGCCCAGGCCTTGGAAACTCTCGACACCTCACGCATCGGGAATATGACGGAGTTGTTCCTCTCGTTTCAAAGTCGCGATGGGTGAAAAGGCGAGGAGCCTAATCGCACGTGCTAGGTGTCTCTTGTTGATGAACGAATGAGGTTGTTTCAAGATACTGCGGGCCCGACTCTGGGCGCTTTCGGCACTTTTGGGGTTTAGGGTTTCGAGATGTAGAACACCATGAAACTCTCACCCCTCAAATTCCCGAATGCCAAAATGCCAATGCGACTAGATCTTGCGTCACATGTCCTTTGGATGGATGACTGCTATCCTTCCCTACACACAATATGGGCGCTATCTATTGTGCTAACCTAGGCGCAACTCTGCTAACCGTTATTTCCTGCTGACCATTGATCTGCTCTTATGAAAGGATCTGGACCTTGGACAACATAATTTCGCCCGCTTACTTGCCAGGAAACCCAAAAAATGAGATTTTCCCGTGTCATGCTCGGGTGCTTCTTGTGCAACTTACAGACCTGAATACTCTTGTGCCCAGGAAAAGAAATGTTACTAACACCTGTAAAGGCAACAA
Source organism: Picea engelmannii (assembly GCA_009831015.1). NCBI lineage: Eukaryota > Viridiplantae > Streptophyta > Pinopsida > Pinales > Pinaceae > Picea > Picea engelmannii. The sequence continues at coordinate 899,865 of ML784309.1, forward strand.
TTCTCAGGCTTGGTACCAAATACTCTATTGGAACAATAGCTTCAATACCATAGACCAACTTAAAAGGGGTATGCATTGTCATCTTCTTCCACGTGGTTCTATAGGCCCATAACACTGCTGGTACTCTTAAATCCTAATCATCCCTGTTCACACAGCATATATTGGTTAGTGTTATTTCCAAAATCTTGTTGAATGCTTCAATTGTCCCATTTTCTTGTGGATGGTACGGTGTGCTCTTCTGATGGTGGACTTCAAATTCTTCAGTCAAGGATTCAATTGTCTTATTGATGAAAAGTGTTCCTTGATCGCTCATGAGGATCTTTGGGCATCCAAACCTAGTTATGATGTCATCAAATATTAAGCACATAGTTGTAGTTTCACTACAGTCCTTAACTGCTCGAGATTCGAACCATCTAGTCAAGTACTCTAGTGTTGTCATTATGTATCTTTTTCATCTGTGATTTCTTGGTGGATTTATAGGTCCAAAAACATCAATGGCCCATTTCTCGAATGCTTGTAGGGTCAATTGTGGTGCCAATGGAATTTCATCTCTTCTCGATGGTTTCCCAACCCTTTGGTATACATCGCAGACTCTGGAATAGTCTTTAGCATCTCTGTGTAAGCTAGGCCACCAAAGGCCAACTCTTAGGACCTTTTGCGCAGTTACTTTCCCTGCATAATGTCCTCCTGCGATGTCTTCATGAGCTTCTGCAAGGATCAACGGGTGTTCTGCCTCCATAACACATCTTCACAAGATCTCATCCGGTCCCATATTGTACAGCTGACCGGCTATGAGTGAAAATTCTGCAACGTGCACCACTAGTTATTTCTTCTAGGGAATTGTGTACTCGCTAGGTGCCATTATAGTTGACACGAACCAGACTATGTCTGTGAAGTGATCATCGATATTTCTAATAGATAGGATTTGTGCATCTAGAAGTGTATCTTCCAAATTAGTGGGTTCTTCTCCATGTTCCAACCTCGACAAGTGGTCAGGACCCTTGCTCATTCTTCCTGGTTTTACTATGATCTCAAAATCATACTCTTGAAATAGAAACAATCATTTTCATATCCTCCCCCCCAACACTATCTTGTTGACTAGGTACTTCAGCGTAGAGTGATCAGTAAACATTTTAAAGTGTCCTCCCAACAAATAGTGGAGAAATTTTTGTAATGCATACACCATGGCTAATCCCTCTCTTTTCGTAGTGGTATAATTAATCTCAATTGTGAATAACTTTCTGCTAGAAAATGCTAGAGGATGTTCAATGTCTCCTTCTCTCGGTTGTGCTAATATGGCTCCTAAAGCAATAGATGATGCATCGACATGTACATGAAACTTCTAGGTCTAGTATGGAAAAACCAAAATGGGCACATTAATCATTTTATCTTTCAGTGTGTCGAAGCTCTATTGGCATTGTTCAGTCCAGCTAAACTTACAATCCTTCTTCAATAGCTTCTCCATGAGCATTGTGTTCTGAGCATATCCCTTAATGAACTTCATATAGTAGCCTGTGTGTCCCAACGCAGTGAACAACTGTTTAACTATTGTAGGAGGGGGTAGATCAACTATAATGACTATCTTGGATGGATATACCAGTAATCCTTGCTTACATACAATATGTCCTAATAAAACTCCAAATGGGGAAAAGAAAATTCACTTCTTTAGATTCAAATCAATTTGACACTTCCTCCATTTATCCAACATTAGCCTTAGACATTCAATGTGATTCTTCAATAAACTAAAGACAGTCCAATCATCAAAATATGCTTCTAAACATTTATGCAAAAACTCATTGAATGCTTCGACCACCACCCTGGAAAATATTGCTAGGGAATTATTCAATCCAAATGGCATTATTGTATACTGGTATGACCCCCATTTTGTTGCAAATGTGGTCTTGTGGCGATCTTCCTTGGCAATCCAAATCTGATGGTATCCTGAAAATCCATCTAAAAAAGAATATACCTCTTGGTCTCCCACATTATCTAACACTTCGTCAGTGAATGGTGTAGGGAAGGGGTCATGTAAGCAAGCATCATTCAGCTTCTGGAGGTCTACACATATTATGATCTCTCTTCTTGTCGTGTACCACCATAGGGATAATCCACTATGATTCTTCCACCGGTTCTATAATCCCTACTTCCAGCATTCTGTCAAGCTCAATCTTCACTTTCTCCTTATATTTACGGTTCAATCTGTAAGGTCTCTGTTTGGCTGGTCTACCATCTGGCTTTAAGGGAATCCTCATCTCTCCCATAGGCCCTTTAATGCCCTTCATATCAGTTAACTTGGATGGAAGAAAGTCCTGATACTTGTGCAGTAACTCAGTAATCTTGTCAATGGTGGTAACATCCCAATAATCTCCGATATTGGCAAGCTTCAATGTCTCCTCTGTTCCAATATTGAATTTCTTAATCTTAATCGGTTTTCCAATGAATGGAAATTCAATTCCTGGTCCTTCCACATATTTCTGGCCTTCTGTTTCTGTGATGTTTGCTTTCCTCGGATCATCATCTTCATTTGCATTAATGTTGTAACAGCCTTGCAGTTTCTAGAGAGGCGCAGTATATTCACCCTCTTCCTATTCTAAGGGTAGGTTGGATACCTCCTCTAATAATTTTTGTCTCACAATCTTTAATTCTTGATATACTGATGAAAATTGACTTTCAAACAAGAATGTAGTTATAAAATTCTGAGTCATGCCTTCCCAATCCATAGTGATGAGGCACAACTCTTCTTGGAGGTACCAGTTGATAGGTAACATGTCTAGCGTGTTGATGAATTTGTGTACCCACTGTTCTTGTGGAATGTCACTCCAGGCCTCCTCGCAACTTCACACATGGTCCATTGGGAAGCTTTGACCTGTGTAGAAAACTTCGCAGCCTTCTACCTGTGTTGAGAACCTCGTTGTCATTAAGGTATGACACTATATCCAATCTGCAATATTACTTTTATGTGTCCCCCACCATATCACTGGTGTGGTTTTCATGGCCTCACCATGGCTAGTAATCTTTGTTGTATTTGTAAATTCTCCTCAAAGTTCGACAAGAATGTTTCTAAAGGATTCAAACCATCAAAGGTGGGTAAGTTACTTACTGTTGTGCCAATCCAACAAACTTCTCTGGTTAATCTAGCACATCTTCTTGTGGATACTTCGTACATATTATTTTTCCAGTTCTTCAATGGTTCTTTTGAATCTGATGAACATGCTCTCTCACTTCGCCATCTTAGATTCCCATCAGCTATAGGATTAATGTAATCCTGTTGTCTTGTGGTTAGCTTGTACATTTTTTCTAGTGCATATGTGTAGTCTTCTTCTCTTATGGGCTCTGTGTATTGCTGACCTTCATCGGGATCTAAACGTGCAATGACCCTAAGACCATCACCTTCAAAAGTCATACGTCTCTTCTTTAAGTAAAAATAAATAGAGTTATTGAAGGCCCAGTCAATTCCCAACAACACGGGGTAGGGGCAACTGTCATCAACTATTTCAATTACCTCAAAATCTGCAAATGTTCTTACTTTGTCGATGTCCACAAAGACATGCTCCAATCATCCAAATGGGCTGACAACTTGATGATTATCCATCCTAAGACTGATAGGGGAATATATCAACTTTGGTTTTCCCATCTGTGCCCAAGTTTTCTTTGTCATGAGATTGACCTCTGACCCTAAGTCGAGGACCACACATTATATCTCATACTCTCCTATTTGAGAATTCAAATGTAATTCCTTATTTTTCCTTCTATTTTTACCAATTTGGTGTACTACCCTATTCAGTAAGGGATCTATCTTTCCTAGCTCATATTTTCTTATTAAATTTGTAACTCTTGTATAGTGCTTTCATACTAAATCAACTTAATACAAGTATGTAAAAAGTCCATGAGATTTCTTACCTCTTTTCCTTCTCTTGGAGAAACAGACTGATCAAATGCGTGAGTCATTCCATACTCTCTTACTTCTAGTCTTGTCTTTGATGAAGAACCTTAGTCTCCTCTAAATTATTTCTATGTTGCATCAAACAATTTTCTTCCTTTCTTTGCATCGAAGGCTTGGGTCTTCTCTGCAGCTTTCCTGATTCCTGAATCTTCTGTAATCTTCCCTTGAGTTATTTTGTCTTCTCCTGTAACAGTGTCTCCTCTAGTTATAATAGCAACTCTAGGGTATTCTTTGCGAGGTTCATCATAGATTAGTTGCACTTGCGGGTTCTGCTGAGGTCCTCATTGTTCCTTAAGCTTAGCTAGCAATACAGGACAATCTTTTATAACATGGTCAAATGAGCTGTAGTAGCTGCAAGTAGTACAAGGGTTCTAACAATCCATTGCAAGGTGTACAGGTTGTGCAAAGTTATAACAGATGATTTGTCCTTGGCCTGGAACCATTCCTCCTCCTCATTCTCTTCCTCTGAATCACGAGGATTGAATTTTCCTCTCCCAAGAGAGTTATACTACATAGCATTTCCTTCTTGATGTACTTCACCTTAGATATTATATATGTCTCTTGACCTTTCATGCATGAGATCATAAGCCCTACAATCCCTATCATCATGCCCTATATACTTACAGAATGTACAATACAAATTTGTAGGTGTCTGAACATACTTTTTCATATAATATCACTCACCAGTGCAAAGTTTGTTTCTGCATACCTCACACCAGGGTAAGGTGACTTGATTCAAAGGGCTCAGAGCTCCAGAATCCAAGTATTCGTTGAATAGAGGGAAGTGTTCCTTTTCATGACCTTATGATTTGCATCTAACACACCATATATCTTCTCTTTTATCTTTTCCCTTGTCTTTCTTCATATCTTCGACCTGCGAAGACAAACTAGTTAGCTAACTTTGGATCTGACTCATACCTGAGATAGATTCACCCATAGGGGTTGATTCAAGCTTCATGTCGATCTACAATGCCTCAACCTACGAAGAAATCTTCTGTTGCATCAGGGGAACTCTGATGTGTGGTAGGAGGGAAGCAATGAACCATTCTTTTTTTTGTTCATCTGGGATCTGGAAAGTTAATGTGCCTGTTAATGTTTTGAATCTCTGATCGAATTCCCACATGGGTTCAACCACCTTTTTCTTGATCTCTTTCAACTCTATGATACATTGGGATTCTGATTTAGGTTTCTTAAATTATGCAATCATCATGTTCTTGATTTGATTCAATGTCTTAGGTTGTGCAAGTCCTTGGACAAGCTTCATGTACTAGCTCAGTGCACAATCTCTGAGAGTTGTAATGAACTAGGTTCTTTTGAGAGCTTAATCTGTAACATTCTTAATGTTCCATACAACTTCACACATGAACCAGTGTTGATTAGGATCTTCAGATCCATATCCCCTAAATATAGGAAGTCTCGTATCATCTTCCATAGATCTTACTAGGGTTCCTGACTAGATATGTGGTGGACTACTATGGATAGTGCTCTAGATGCTCTGGTGACTGGGATTACTCTGGTTTCTTAATACTGAATAAATAGGAAGGATAATAGTACTTAATTCAATGGTCTGTGTGATTTCTAAGCCTTCATATCTTCCTCGACGAAGCTCTTTATCTTTTCCTTCCTCTGTCCTGGTGGGTTCTGAATGTTCTTCGTTTGTCAGATCTTCTTCTTCTCCACTGTAGAAACCCTCCTCCCCATATTTCTTCTTAAACAAGTTCACAATATGGACTTCTCTGAACACTTTCCGACTGCGCATATGTCTAGCTTCTGTATCGATGTCGTTGTCTCAATTTTTGAACATTAGCCTTTCCGGATCCAACCAATCTATTGTATCTTAAATATGTTCTTCTCATGCAACAACATCTTGAGTCTCATCTTCAAGAATTGTAAAAATTTTCCTCTGGGTCCCTTAAAGAAATATCTCTCGACTTGGTTGTATGACTCTACCCTGTCAACAACAAACTCTATGATGTACCCTCCAATGGTACTATCAAACCAGTGATCTACTGCTCGTGATACAGTGTTATCAGCTTCCTTGACCTTCTTGATCAACTCCAACATCTAGACCATAGGAAATCTAGATCGGATCTCGAAATCGGTATTAGCTAATCTAGCTAGACACTCATATAGCTCTTGATGGATTCCTCCAAATAATATCTCATGTATATCAGTAAAAATATGCTTCTCCAACCAATCCTCTGAACTAAAATTAGGGTTCTTGTTCTGGGCTTCAACGAAGTCCTTTTCTTGATATTCTATCCACTTTTGAGTTTTTATCTTTGATGGAAACCACCTTGACATTCCCTTAAAAATATTCCTGTCTCGGTAAAAGAACCATTTGTTGGCATAGGGGTAGACCTAGGGTTCAGCTCCAAGAGCGCACCAACAAGCCCTAGCTACTGGCCCTTTCGGCAACACCTATGAAGAAAATGCAGTCTCACCCGAAGCATCTATGAGGGGTTTGCAGGACAGAGATGTCTACAACCAAGGGGAATATCAAGTGGATCTAACATAGGAACAACACAACATTCATATATCACTTATCAGCTTGATCTACTCCATGCATCTATCAGATCTACCTTAGCAGTGCAATAACAGTATATGAAGGACAAATACAAAATACCAATCATACACAACAAAAAATATATATGGTTCACCCTCTCTCTAGGGCTACATCCATAGAACTGTGCTATATTATATGGATGTAAAGAATACAGTTCTTGTCTTCGCTCTGAGCTAGTAGATCTTCTCTTCTCCTATCTTTCTCTCCCCTCCCTACACACCGAGCTACATGGTTGATCTTCGCACCCAGCTAAATATCTTACAATCCATAAGGCTCTTGTACCTAGCACTTCTCTCTCTCACAATACTCTTCTCTCGACCAACTCAATATCAACAGTAATAATAACAACACATTAGCCCAAAAGTACCAATTCAACATCGGCCCTTTAGACGTTTATTTATACTTTACAATCATTCATCGACATCCTTAGGCCAAAACCTAAGTGTCCAAAATCCTAGATACCAAAACCGTAGGCGTCTAAAACCCTAGGTCAATTTACCCGTGTTTTCAGGGATTTGCCAGCATATCTTTCCTTCTTTCTCGTGTGGTTCTCCAAAGCATCTAATGGTGGATTTTTCCTCTTTATGAGTTTTCCACGATCCTTCTTCCTTGATTATCTGTCATCCCTGATCTCCTCATCCAATGGCTTTCTTTCTCGAGCTTCGCTCCATCGTTTTTTCTCTTTTTCTCACTTCGACCGAGTATCAGTCACTGTGTCTTCCGCGAAGTTTGATTTTTCCCTTTTATTCCTTTTTCTTCACTTCCTTCCATAACCAAGTGCCAACACCTGCCCTTATTTTTTCATTGTCCTCAATGCAACTCATTTACACAACATCAAAAAGATTTTCAAAATCTTAAAAAAGATGCAGGTATTATGCGTGCATAGCATATTTGTGCTCCCGTGTTGTGTCCTTAGGTCCGTACCAAGTCCATTGAACCTTTACAAGACTTATGGATTGATTCTAGAGCTTCTTTATTTTCTGGTCTAGTATGCGCACAATATGCACTTGTAAAATACCTTCTTGCTCCACCTGAATCACGTTCCAATCAATCACATGATTAGCATCAAGTATTAATTTCTTGAGCAATGAGACATGAAAATTATTATGAATAGTCATGCATGCAGGGAATGCAAGCATATAAGCTACTGGTCCAATCCTTTCTAGAATTTTAAATGACCCACAATATATGGCTACCAACTTGGAACAATTTCCCAGCTTCAAGGAACTTCTATTGGCTTTCACCTTCAAGAAAACATGATCCCCCGCTTTAAATTCCTTGTAAGTTATGTTCTTGTCAGCATAGATTTTCTTCCCGTCTTGTGTAGCCTTCAAATTCTATTTAATCTTCATCATTTTCTCTTCCATTTCCTTGAACAACTATGGCCCAATCAATGCCCTATCAAATGGGTTGTCCCATTTTATTTTGGTGTTGCACTTTCTGCCATAAAGTGCTTCAAACAAGCTCATCTTCAGTGATGATTGATACCCATTGTTGTAGGAAAATTCTACCAAGTGTAGATAATCTTCCCATTTAGATGGTTTGTCCATCATATACATTCTTAACATATATTTTATCACTTGATTAACCCTTTCTATGTGTCCATCAGACTCAAGATGATAAGCTATGCTGAAGTTCATAATGGTTTTGAACCCTTTGAGTAATCCTTTCCAAAACTTTGAGGTAAAATTTGGGTCTCTTTCAGACACAATTGTCTTGGGTATGCCATGCAGGTGTGATACTTCCCTCATATAAATATCAGCAACATTGGTTTCCTTGTGAGTAACCATCATAGGAATGAAATGGATAGCTTTTGTAAGCTTAACCACCACCCCATGATGGAATCGTGCTCCTTGTTTGTTCTGGGTAAACATGTGATGAAATCCATTGTCATTACCTCCCACTTCCACTCATGAATGGGTAATGGTTGGAGAAACCCAACTCAATGTCTATGCTCATCCTTGACCCTTTGACACTCCAATCATTTAGCTATGTACTCTGCCATTTCTTTCTCCATGCATGAGTAGTAGTAATGGCTCTTGATTGCTGCCACTATTTTCTGATATCCAGGGTGCCCAACATAAGGCACATTATGCATTTTTTTTTAAATCATGCTCCTCAATTAAGGATAATTGGGTTCACAAACTATGTTTCTATACAAGAGAATTCCATCAATTCCCAAGCTATAATCTTCTATTTTCTGTTACATTTTACCTTGTTGTGATTTTTTTACCAATTCCATGTACTATGTATCTCCTTTTTCAATATCAGAAATTCTACCTTTAAGATCCGGTGGATACATGCTAATGGTTGTAGCATGTAGTTCATGCACTCTCCTACTGAGTGCATCATACACCTTGTCCTCCTTTCCTTTGATGTGCTTGATATCAAAGTCATACTCAGGAATGCTAACCATCTACTCTTCCTAGCATTCAAAGTAGGTTGATCAAACAAATACTTCATACCATTATGGTATGTCCTCAACTCAAACCTATTTCCCATGAGGTAGTGCCTCCACTTCTTCAAAGTGTGCACTATGGCTACCAAATCCAAATCGTGAGTGGTGTAGAGAATTTCATTCTATTTCAATTTCCTAGATTCAAAACATATCACAAACCCATTCTAGCTGAGGAATGCACCCAATCCTTATTTGCATGCATCTATGCAAACCATGAATTCTTCTTTCAGATCTGCAATCTTTAGAATTGGAGTGTTGGTTAACAGTTGCTTCAATTGCTGGAAGCTCATTTCACATTCTATTTTCCATTGAAACCTTTTCCCCTTCCTTTGCAAGGAAGTGATGGGATGAGCTATTCTTGAAAACCCTGCAATGAACCTTTTGTAGTAGCCATCATGAAGGATATGAATTTTGTCACACTCTTAGGTGTTTTCCACTCTTTAATGGCCTCAATATTTTCAGGGTCCACTGCTATCCCTTCTTTAGATATGATATGCCCCAAATAGTGAATTATGTTTTGATAAAATGAGCACTTGCTCAATTTGGCATACAGTTGATGCTCTCTTAGTACTTGCAACACCATCCTCAAATGATGCTCATGTTCTTCTTCCGACTTGGAATATACAAGGATGTCATCCATAAATACAATGAAAACTTGTCTAAATATTCTTGGAAAACACCATTCATTAATCACATGAAAACAACTGGTGCATTTGATAACCCCAATGGCACCACTGTGAACTCATAATGACCATACCTTGTCTTGAATGTGGTCTTGTTGATGTCTTCCTCTTTAATCCTTAGCTGATGATATCATGACATGAGATCTATCTTTGAAAATATCCTAGTATCCTTCAACTGATCGAAGAGATCATCAATCCCTTGTAGAGGATACTTGTTCTTTATAGTCAGTATGTTCAACTATTTGAAATCGATGCACAATCTCAATGTCCCATCTTTTGTATTCACAAACAAGACTGGGGCACCCCAAGGTGACACACTTGAGCGTATATACCCCTTCTTGAGAATCTCTTCAAGCTTCATTTTCAACTCCTTCAGCTCTGGTGTACTCATTTTGTAAGGATTCTTTGATACTGGAGCTACTCCAAGCATTAAATTTATAGAGAAATCAATATCTCTCTTTTGAGGTAGTCCTAGTACCTCCTTGAACACATCTTCAAAATATTCTAGGGCTACATGTTCCTCTAGATTTGGCACCTTATCCTTAGATTCTTCCTCCATATGGACTGTAAGTATTTGACATCCCTTCCTGTAACACTTCTTTATCTCCATTGCTGAGATTTCCTGGATAGTAATTTCCCCAGGAATTCCTTGGACTACTCTCTGATTTCCTTCCTCATCCAAGCAATTGAATGCCTTTTTATGACAGTCTAATATAGTATGGTGTTTGTCCAACCAATCCATACCAATTAGGAAATCATATGGTCCCAAAGGAAAGATGTTCAAATCTACCTTGGTACTCAGTCCATTCATGCCCACTAGACATGATTTAACCAACTCAACAACCTTTCTATTGGCTCCTGTAACTAGCTTCACCAGCCAATATTTCCCATGATTTCTTCTTGGTAATTGAAATATTTCCACTACCTTAGGATATTCATATCTATGACTAGCCCCTAATTCAATTAAATTAGTAAGGGCATGGTTATTGATCATACCTTCAACTTCAATCATGTGTGATTGAAACTCAACTTGCTTGTTGTCCTGTTGGCAGCCAATTCAATTTTTTCAATTGCCCTAAAAAGCTGCCTACACCTATGTCTCTTGAACTCCAAACGTTTGTCGCATTTTGAAAACAGACGATATTTTCATTTCAAGCGACATTTGCAAATTGATTTCGATTTAGTTTTCACGACTGAAAGCGTGAAAACTCCTCCATCATTATTTGGACTGTCATGATCTGCTTATTTGATATCCCGATTGGTACTTACCTTTGGTCTGCTATTAAATGGCTGGAATGATTTTCAAACTATGTCCATTTACTTTGATTGCTCAACTTGATTTCTTTGGTAAGGCATTTAACATACTAAGTTATGGGTTATATTCGATTTCATAAGGGTCATGGTTGATCTGTTTTTATATAATGTGATCCTTACTATCATAACTTCTTAACTTATTGATTTAATAAAGTCATTGGTTGCAATGTTTATAAACTTTGATTATGCTAAAAAATGCATGGGTCACATATCAGTTTGATTTCATATTTGAATGGCAATATTTTACACCTGGCGCGTTGGTGAAACTTTTGGATTTCATGTTGGATTGAACTATACACTTGGCGCGTTAATATAACATACGGTTTTCGTTATACATTTGATTAATGGCACGTTGATATGGTTATTCATCGATTTGGGTTGGCTGATTAATATGTTTTAAACGTTATGATTATTGATGGAACAACTCTGTACTCAGCCATTAATACACTGCATGGTGGTGGTAATCCCACCACCTTCGCACGCATTACATTGATTCATTCCCCTTTGAGTGCTTGCAGCTGTTCTGCCCTGTCGATTTTTGCTCCTACATTTTGTATTGTTCGATTCAAACCCTACTATGCACACAAGCCATGGATCCAGTCGTAAGGGCCGAGCCCAATGGTTGCCAAGCATTGCTGATGTTCGATGGCACTTATAGAAACCTGGAGAAGTTCGGATGGCTCCCGTTCATAAGAAAATTCAATGGTTATAACCCTAGCGTGGCTCGGAAATTTGCGTTAACCTTTGATGGCTGCCGAGCCAAGGTTGGAGATGTGCAACTTGAAATTAATGAGCAATTTCTTAGCTTGACAACCAGTCTGCTTGCTATGGGACATAAGTGGTCTAAAAATTGTAAACTGGAAGATGTCCCATGGACATTGCTTTTCCAATCTCGAATGGTGAACTCCTGCGACAAAGGATGGCCCGCAAATATGTTAAAACAACGATGGCATGACCTGCTAATAATAATCAAGAAATTCATTACTTGTGAGGGCAGGTACAGGTTCATTGGCTTGTTTCACCTTCGTCTATTGATGGTTTTTATGGGTTTTGAACTCAATGTGCCTCACTACCTTCATAGAAGTTTGTTTAAGATGGCGAAGAGGTACAAGCACAGCCAGGCCGATACCAGCCTCTTCCATTTTGGGTTGATTAAATTGATTGTGGTTTATGAATTGGGGTTACGTCGTGACAGTTGGGTTGATTTTCTCAGTCGTAATAGTTTTGAGGACTCAAGTCCACCACAGGTTGATAAACCTGTGGTGAGCGAAAGCAAGCTTACCCCCCCTGTGCCTTACAATGTTTTGCTACCCAAACCTCTACCCGATTCACCTATGAACTTGCCCATGTCTGTGACCAAACAGGTCGAAATTGCTAAGCCCACAGCCAAAAAGCCTAAAGCTAAATCTAATGCAAATTCTAAAGGTAAGAAAAACGCCCGGTTAATCTCTCGCATGGTGAGAAATAAACCGAAACCCTCTGTTAACCCCGAGCCTATCGTGGTCAGCGAGGATTCCGAATCGGAGATTGAATGATTCCTTACAGCCGAGTATCCCTACTCAAAAGGTCTGTGTGACAAACCTCCTTATGAATTTGTCAGAAACTTACCACCTTGTTTGTGGGATGATCCCAATTTCCCTGGCATTGAAATGCCTCGTGAAACCCTCGGTGACTCGTCGAAACCCTCTCCTTCTCAACCAGTTGTTTCACCATGCGATCAGTGTGGCTTATGGTTGGAAAGATACTACCTAGATGTGCCTATGTTTCAATCCAAAATTCATGCTATGGAAGATCAGGTGGCAAAACTCACCAGTCAGAATACGAAGATGCCATCTACTGATAAAAAGCAACGAACGACTGGTTCGATTTTGTTCAAAAATGTCGAGTCTACTACAGCGGTTGTAGACTCGAAGATGGAATAGTCTAAATAGTCATATTGGTATGATTATCATTTGTTTATATGACGAATTCACAACTCTGTGTACAACGTTAATTTGAAATTGTTAATAAGCATGCATTATTGCATATAAGTTTGTTTTGATTAATCGAATTCCCGAATTAGCTTTGATTGGATTTGGTTTTGGTTCGATCAATCATAGGGTAGATTCAATTGTTTTAATTTAGTTTCAATTGAATACTCGGTCTAAACATAGGTTTTTTTTGTTATTTAACTTTCAAACAAAGTCAATATTTGATTCGAATTGGTGATGTTCTAGATGATATGGTTGGCAATTACAGTTAACTGTTGTGATTTTATATCTTATGAACAATTCGAATATCATCATGTTAAGGTGTAACCAATTTGTGAATAGATGTAAGTCATAACTGTTGTATCCAACTACTTGATTCACTTGATATGGTTTGACCGTGTTCTCAGCTCGGTTCATATTGTAAGGAATATATTGTTCAAATTTAATTTGTTGGACGGAAATGATCATGCCCAAAATAGCGACTTGTTTCTATTTTTAACACAGTTACGATCTTCTCTAATTGTTACTCGGTCTATGATTATTACTCGTGTCAATGGTTACGATCACTATGTGATCCTATCTGAAGACTGTGTAAACACTCACATTGTAACTGTCTTTCCATATTTGATTAGAACGACATGAGCTTTATGATATATTGTTACAGCTGTAACAAATCTTTCTATGTTCAATGATATCGATTATATTTATGTTATGGCAAATCATATCTTATATGACTTGATTCACTGCTTAAATTTCGTTTGATACGAAACARGCCTGTCAAGATTTGACCATGTTTTATGGTAACTGAAAACAGAGCATTCTTTACTCTGTTTCGATTGCATTCATTCTGATATTGGTTGTTTTGAATGATAATTTCAATTGAATCATTAGTAATTCGTTTTGATGATGAAAAGAAAATTAAATTGGATTTGGTTTATTTTAAGATTTTATTTGATTGCTATCTGATTCCATATGCTATTTTAGACTAGCTACAGAATCAGATGATTCTGTAGCTAAGTCTGTAAGATCATTTTTTTTGTATTTTGTCACCAAAATATATTTCTAATTTGATATTTGTGTTCTATTGTAGGTAAATTCGAATTGCAATTGAGTTTATGAGCAGTTGGAGGATATCTCAAGAATTTGACTTGCATTTTATTTGCTTAGTTTAGGTGATTTTGGGATATTTCGCAGATTATGTAAAACTGTTTGATATTATCCACAAGGAAGTTTTACCTTGTGAAGAGACCTATATATACTTATGATTTTTGTAATAATCATCATCCTCATTCATGGGAGAACAAGGATATGGAGTTCTAATACACACTGGAGCAAAATTGATGTTTTGTCACAGCTTTAGCTTCTCAATATATCAACATTTTGTTTCAGGTTTTGTATATCACTTTGTTTATGGTTTATGATTACTTTAGCTATCTAAATCAAATGCAAATGATATAATTTGATCGTTGTTATCCATATATTGTCTCTTCCAAATAGATAAAATATATAACAATTGTTAATTCATTTTGTGAATGATAGTTTTATCTTCTTCATAAATTGAATTGTTATATATAAGTTTTCTTCATAACAGGTTTCTCTTATTGCAGGAATTTATAATCATAAGATTGTTATAATCTCTTTTATGTCTTGTTTGTCCTGTAAAACATTTCAAGAAGCAGTACAACCGATCGTTTATGAAAAGATTAAGGACTAAACAGTGTGAATTTCTTCCTCCAACCAGCTTAAGAAGTCATCTTACACAGGGCAGACTTGGAGCGTTTCCAGGTCAATTAGTTTGTTGTTTATTGTTTATTAAGTAGTTTAATATAGATAGTAGTTTAATTAGATTTATATTAGATTGTTTAATTTCAGTAAATATATTAGATCGTTTAATTTCAGTATTTTTTATTTATTTTTCATAAAATATAAAAATCAAAAAAGAGATTCTTGGTTGTCTTAGGGCAGAGAACGCACGAGTTTTGCAAGTTTTAATTAAATCTGTAGATTGTTTATAATGTACATTTGTGAATAAGAAGTATTGTAGCTTATAATTAGATAGTTGATTTGAGTTATTACAATAGTAATTAGTAGATTGTATGTAATAGTTAGAATAGTTATATTCATTTTTAGTTTAGTTTCATTTAGTTTTATTTAGTTTTATTTAGTGTTAGATTACTTAGCTCAGATCAATTCTCTCTTTGGTTTTCATAGAATACCTTAGAGCAGCCAACAGAGCCATTAAACTCGTCAGGGTGGTCCATTCCAAACGGCTTGGGTTATTTAGACAACCCCGGACCGATTCCACTCTCCCAGTTGATGGATGGTCAATTTCGCCCGTCAACAAATAGTGCTAGAAGGAGGTCCAGAGATTAATTAATGGCACGAGGCGGTCGCAAGACTCCTCCCCCACCTAATCGCACACCTATAGTGACTAGAATCCATTCACAAGATAATATCCCCCCTCAAACAACAACTACTTCAACTGAAGATCCACAGATCATAGTTGAGCCAACAACCCCTAATCCTATAGGTGGTGATCCTCAAGAGATCGTTCGTCAATCTCTTATCAGAACACATAGTGCCTTAGCAAGTCTTAGGCGAACAAACCGCCCGTGGGGTCAACCTTTAGACTTCTCTGATATCAGAGAACAGTTAGGTGACATAGACATCACTGTGAATCCTACAGATCCAAACACAAATCCTGCTGCAGGAGGATCTAGGATACCTCCTTCACCACCTCCCTCATCTCCTTCTTCTTCTGGGGGAGATTCCTCTTCTGATGAAGGTAAATCACCTTCTCGTCCCTCCACACCTACTACCCCAATGGAAAATTAGAACAACCCTGCTAGACCTTGGTTGGACCAGGATGTTGTAGCTGTACCTGGAGACCAACACCCTTTACCTAAGCACCCGGAGAAATGGCTTCCTAAGTTTGATCCTGATTCAAAACAGATAGTTGAAGATCATATCAAAAAAATTATGTTAGCCACCAGACTTCGTAATGTTGAACATGAAGATGTTGTCTATAGGTTGTTCCCTTACACCTTTGAGGGTAATGCATCCACTTGGTACTTTTCCCAATAGCCTCACACCATAGTGTCTTGGGAAAAGTTTGAGTCTTGCTTTTTGGAAAAATTCGGAGATGGAAAACCTCCTGAAGTCTTAGTCATGGATCTTTCAAACTTAAAAATGAATGCAAAAGAAAAAGTTAAAGATTTTAATAAAAAAAATTTAACACTTAAGAATAGAATCCCTGCAGACTCTATGCCTGCTGAGAGTATGGTAATAGCTTACTACACTAAAGACCTACATCAAAGTATAGCTATTTAGGTAAAAAGATCTAAAAAGGCCACGTTGTTAGAAGCCTTTGAAGAGGCTACGCAAATTGAAAACGACATTCTTAGTCTCAAGGATTATTCTAGCAGCGAAACTGAGACTGTTTCTTCTTCCAAAAAGAAGATTGAAATTCTCCCGAGACCTACACAAAACAAAACACAACCCGAAAACTCTGATTTGGAAAACTTAACCAAAGTTGTACAAAAACTATCTAATCAAGTTATAGATTTAAAAATGTCGACTGAAGAAGCCTCTTCGAGTAAAGGGCCCTACAAACCCCCTTTCTGAAAGCCCTTTCCCCCAAACCAGCCTAATCTAAACCCTGAAGGCTTGAACCTAGAAATTTTTCAATGTGCTCTACAGACAATTCTAGGAGCCCAAGATGACTTGATCCCTCCTGACATTCCTCAAGAGGAAGTCAAGCAGGAAACAACTCAAGAAGAAGAGTCTTCTCCAAATATCTTTGGACATTTCTCGGATAGTATCTTTCAAGCCAACTTCGAGACTGTTCACCCTTATAACACTAGGAGTAAGAC